>CAMAOC010000219.1:0-32200 GCA_945859555.1 Megachile ligniseca
TTATCGCTAGAACTGTTATTAATGTCCTTATTCTATTGTTTACCATCCGTATTACACTCGTCCTTTTATCCTTATAACTACTATTATTATCCTTATTACTATTATTATTATCGCTATAAACCGTTATTATTATACTTATTCTATTGTTGCTATCCGTATTACTCTTGTCATTATCCTTGTAACTGTTATTATTATTCTTATTACTATTACTATTATCCCTATTCCTCTTGTCTTTAACCTTATGACTATTATTATTATTATTATTATTATCGCTATAACTGTTATTATTATTCTTAATACTATTATTATTATCCCTATTCCTCTAGCCTTTATCCTTATGACTATTATTATTATCTTTATTATTATTATCGCTATAACTGTTATTATTATTCTTATTACTATTATTATTATCGCTATAACTGTTATTATTATCCTTATTCTATTGTTACTATCCGTATTCCTCTTGTCTTCATCCTTATAACTATTATTATTATCCTTATTACTATTATTATTATCGCTATAACCGTTATTATTATCCTTATTACTATTATTATTACCGCTATAACTGTTATTATTATTCTTATTACTATTATTATTATCGCTATAACTGTTATTATTATCCTATTCTATTGTTAGTATCCGTATACCCTCTTGTCTCCATCCTTATAACTATTATTATTATCCTTATTATTATTATTATTATCGCTATAACTGTTATAATTATCCTTATTACTATTATTATTATCCCTATTTCTCTTGTCTTTATTCTTATAACTATTATTCTTATTCTTATTATTATTATTATTATCGCTGTAACTGTTATAATGTCCTTATTCTATTGTTACCATCCTTATTACTCTTGTCTTTATCCGTATAACTATTATTATTATCCTTATGGACTATTATTATTATCGCTATAACCGTTATTATTATCCTTATTACTATTATTATTATCGCCATAACTGTTATTATTATTCTTATTACTATTATTATTATAGCTATAACTGTTATTATTATCACTATTCTATTGTTAGTATCCGTATACCTCTTGTCTCCATCCTTATAACTATTATTATTATCCTTATTATTATTATTATTATCGCTATAACTGTTGTTATTATCCTTATTACTATCATTATTATCGCTGTAACTGTTATTATTATCCTTATTCTATTGTTACTATCCGTATTCCTCTTGTCTTCATCCTTATAACTATTATTATTATCCTTATTCTATTGTTACTATCCGTATTCCACCCGTCTTCATCCTTATAACTATTATTATTATCCTTATTATTATTATTATTATCGCTATAACTGTTATAATTATTCTTATTACTATTATTATTATCGCTATAACTGTTATTATTATCTTTATTCTTTTGTTACTATCCGTATTCCTCTTGTCTTCATCCTTATAACTATTATTATTATCCTTATTACTATTATTACTATCGCTATAACTGTTATTATTATCCTTATTACTATTATTATTATCCCTATTTCTCCATGTCTTTATCCTTATAACTATTATTATTATTCTTATTATTATTATTATTATCGCTATAACTGTTATTATTATTCTTATTACTATTATTATTATCGCTGTAACTGTTATTATTATCCTTATTCTATTGTTACTATACGTATTACTCTTGTCTTTATCCTTATAACTATTATTATTATCCTTATTACTATTATTATTATCGCTATAACTCTTATTATCATTCTTATTACTATTATTATTATCCCTATTTCTCTTGTCTTTATCCTTATAACTATTGTTATTATTCTTATTATTATTATTGTTATCGCTAGAACTGTTATTGATGTCCTTATTCTATTGTTACCATCCGTATTACTCTTGTTTTTATCCTTATAACTATTATTATTATCCTTATTACTATTATTATTATCCCTATTCCTCTTGTCTTTATCGTTATGACTATTATTATTATCTTTATTATTATTATTATTATCGCTATAACTGTTATTATTATCCTTATTACTATTATTATTATCGCTATAACTGTTATTATTATCCTTATTCTATTGTTACTATCCGTATTCCTCCCGTCTTCATCCTTATAACTATTATTATTATCCTTATTATTATTATTATTATCGCTATAACTGTTATAATTATCCTTATTACTATTATTATTATCGCTATAACTGTTATTATTATCCTTATTACTATTATTATTATCCCTATTTCTCTTGTCTTTATCCTTATGACTATTATTATTATCTTTATTATTAATATTATTATCGCTATAACTGTTATTATTATTCTCATTACTATTATTATTATCGCTATAACTGTTATTATTATTCTTATTACTATTATTATTATCCCTATTTCTCTTGTCTTTATCCTTATAACTATTATTATTATTCTTATTATTATTATTATTATCGCTATAACTGTTATCAATGTCCTTATTCTATTGTTACCATCCGTATTACTCTCGTCTTTATCCTTATAACTATTATTATTATCCTTATTACTATTATTATTATTGCTATAACTGTTATTATTATTCTTATTACTATTATTATTATCGCTGTAACTGTTATTATTATCCTTATTCTATTGTTACTATACGTATTACTCTTGTCTTTATCCTTATAACTATTATTATTATCCTTATTACTATTATTATTATCGCTATAACTGTTATTTTTATCCTTATTACTATTATTATTATCGCTATAACTGTTATTATCATTCTTATTACTATTATTATTATCCCTATTTCTCTTGTCTTTATCCTTATAACTATTATTCTTATTCTTATTATTATTATTATTATCGCTGTAACTGTTATTAATGTCCTTATTCTATTGTTACCATCCTTATTACTCTTGTCTTTATCCGTATAACTATTATTATTATCCTTATTATTATTATTATTATCGTTATAACTGTTATAATTATCCTTATTACTATTATTATTATCCCTATTCCTCTTGTCTTTATCCTTATGACTATTATTATTATCTTTATTATTATTATTATTATCGCCATAACTGTTATTAGTATCCTTATTACTATTATTATTATCGCTATAACTGTTATTATTATCCTTATTCTATTGTTACTATCCGTATTCCTCTTGTCTTCATCCTTATAACTATTATTATTATCCTTATTACTATTATTATTATCGCTATAACCGTTATTATTATCCTTATTACTATTGTTATTATCGCTATAACTGTTATTATTATTCTTATTACTATTATTATTATCGCTATAACTGTTATTATTATCCTTATTCTATTGTTACTATCCGTATTCCTCTTGTCTCCATCCTTATAACTATTATTATTATCCTTATTATTATTATTATTATCGCTATAACTGTTATAATTATCCTTATTACTATTATTATTATCGCTATAACTGTTATTATTATTCTTATTACTATTATTATTATCGCTATAACTGTTATTATTATCCTTTTTCTATTGTTACTATCCGTATTACTCGTGTCTTTAACCTTACAACTGTTATTATTATTCTTATTACTATTATTATTATCGCTATAACTGTTATTATTATCCTTATTACTATTATTATTATCGCTGTAACTGTTATTATTATCCTTATTACTATTATTATTATCGCTATAACTGTTATTATTATTCTTATTACTATTATTATTATCCCTATTTCTCTTGTCTTTATCCTTATAACTATTGTTATTATTCTTATTATTATTATTGTTATCGCTAGAACTGTTATTGATGTCCTTATTCTATTGTTACCATCCGTATTACTCTTGTTTTTATCCTTATAACTATTATTATTATTCTTATTACTATTATTATTATCCCTATTCCTCTTGTGTTTATCCTTATGACTATTATTATTATCTTTATTATTATTATTATTATCGCTATAACTGTTATTATTATCCTTATTAATATTATTATTATCGCTATAACTGTTATTATTATCCTTATTCTATTGTTACTATCCGTATTCCTCTTGTCTTCATCCTTATAACTATTATTATTATCCTTATTACTATTATTATTATCGCTATAACTGTTATTATTAACCTTATTCTATTGTTACTATCCGTATTCCTCTGGTCTCCATCCTTATAACTATTATTATTATCCTTATTATTATTATTATTATCGCTATAAACTGTTATAATTATCCTTATTACTGTTATTATTATCGCTATAACTGTTATTATTATTCTTATTACTATTATTATTATCGCTATAACTGTTATTATTATTCTTATTACTATTATTATTATCCCTATTCCTCTTGTGTTTATCCTTATGACTATTATTATTATCTTTATTATTATTATTATTATCGCTATAACTGTTATTATTATCCTTATTAATATTATTATTATCGCTATAACTGTTATTATTATCCTTATTCTATTGTTACTATCCGTATTCCTCTTGTCTTCATCCTTATTACTATTATTATTATCCTTATTACTATTATTATTATCGCTATAACTGTTATTATTAACCTTATTCTATTGTTACTATCCGTATTCCTCTTGTCTCCATCCTTATAACTATTATTATTATCCTTATTCTATTGTTACTATCCGTATCACTCATGTCTTTATCCATATAACTATTATTATTATCCTTATTACTATTACTACTACCGCTATAACTGTTATTATTATCCTTATTGCTATTATTATTATCATCGCTATAACTGCTATTATTATTCTTATTATTATTATTATTATTGCTATAACTCTTATTATTACCCTTCTTCTATTGTTACTATCCGTTTTACTCTTGCCTTTATCCTTATAACCATTACTATTATCCTCACTTTATTGTTACTATCCGTATTACTCTTGTCTTTATCCTTATAACTATTATTATTATCCTTATTACTATTATTATTATCCTTATTATTATTATTATTATTATCGCTATAACCGTTATCATTATTCTTATTACTATTTTTATTATCGCTATAACTGTTATTATTATCCTAATTCTATTGTTACTATCCGTATTATTCTTGTCTCTGTCCTTATAACTATTATTATTATCCTTATTATTATTATTATTATCGCTATAACTGTTATTATTATCCTTATTCTATTGTTACTATACGTATTACTCTTGTCTTTATCCTTATAACTGTTGTTATTATTATCCTTATTACTATTATTATTATCGCTATAACTGTCATTATTATTCTTATTACTATTATTATTATCCCTATTCCTCTTGTGTTTATCCTTATGACTATTATTATTATCTTTATTATTATTATTATTATTATCGCTATAACTGTTATTATCATCCTTATTAATATTATTATTGTTGCTATAACTGTTATTATTATCCTTATTCTATTGTTACTATCCGTATTCCTCTTGTCTTCATCCTTATAACTATTATTATTATCCTAATTACTATTATTATTATCGCTATAACTGTTATTATTATCCTTATTCTATTGTTACTATCCGTATTCCTCTTGTCTCCATCCTTATAACTATTATTATTATCCTTATTATTATTATTATTATCGCTATAACTGTTATAATTATCCTTATTACTATTATTATTATCGCTATAACTGTTATTATTATTCTTATTACTATTATTATTATCGCTATAAGTGTTATTATTATTCTTATTACTATTATTATTATCGCTATAACTGTTATTATTATCCTTATTCTATTGTTACTATCCGTATTCCTCTCGTCTCCATCCTTATAACTATTATTATTATCCTTATTATTATTATTATTATCGCTATAACTGTTATAATTATCCTTATTACTATTATTATTATGGCTATAACTGTTATTATTATCCTTATAACTATTATTATTATCGCTATAACTGTTATTATTATTCTTATTACTATTATTAATATCCCTATTTCTCTTGTCTTTATTCTTATAACTATTATTATTATTATTATTATTATTATTATTATTATCGCTATAACTGTTATTATTATCCTTATTACTATTATTATTATCCCTATTTCTCTTGTCTTTATCCTTATAACTTTTATTCTTATTCTTATTATTATTATTATTATCGCTGTAACTGTTATTAATGTCCTTATTCTATTGTTACCATCCTTATTACTCTTGTCTTTATCCGTATAACTATTATTATTATCCTTATTACTATTATTATTATCGCTATAACCGTTATCATTATCCTTATTACTATTATTATTATCGCTATAACTGTTATTATTATCCTTATTCTATTGTTACTATCCGTATACCTCTTGTCTCCATGCTTATAACTATTATTATTATCCTTATTATTATTATTATTATCGCTATAACTGTTATAATTATCCTTATTACTGTTATTATTATCGCTATAACTGTTATTACTATCCTTATTACTATTATTATTATCGCTATAACTGTTATTATTATTCTTATTACTATTATTATTATCCCTATTCCTCTTGTCTTTATCCTTATGACTATTATTATTATCTTTATTATTATTATTATTATCGCTATAACTGTTATTATTATCCTTATTCTATTGTTACTATCCGTATTACTCTTGTCATTATCCTTATAACTATTATTATTATTCTTATTACTATTATTATTATCCCTATTCCTCTTGTCTTTATCCTTACGACTATTATATTATTATCTTTATTATTATTATTATTATCGCTATAACTGTTATTATTATCCTTATTACTATTATTATTATCGCTATAACTGTTATTATTATTCTTATTATTATTATTATTATCCCTATTCCTCTTGTCCTTATCCTTATAACTATTATTATCGCTATAACCGTTATTATTATCCTTATTCTATTGTTACTATCCGTATTACTCTTGTCATTATCCTTATAACTGTTATTATTATTCTTATTACTATTATTATTATCCCTATTCCTCTTGTCTTTATCCTTATGACTATTATTATTATCCGTATGACTATTATTATTATCGCTATAACTGTTACTATTATTCTTCTAACTATTATTATTATCCCTATTCCTCTTGCCTTTATCCTTATAACTATTATTATTATCCTTAGTACTATTATTATTATCGCTAGAACTGTTATTATTATTCTTCTAACTATTATTATTATCCATATTCCTCTTGCCTTTATCCTTATAACTATTATTATTATCCTTAGTACTATTATTATTATCGCTAGAACTGTTATTATTATTCTTATTACTATTATTATTATCCCTACAACTGTTATTATTATCCTTATTCTATTGTTACTATCCGTATTACTCATGTCTTTATCCTTATAACTGTTATTATTATCCTTATTACCATTATTATTATCTCTATAACTGTTCTTATTATCATTCTTACTGTTATTATTATCGCTATAACTGTTAATATTATCTTTATGCCATTATTACTATCCCTATTCCTCTTGACTTTATCCTTATAACTATTATTCTTATTCTTATTATTATTATTATTATCTCTATAACTGTTCTTATTATCATTCTTACTGTTATTATTGTCGCTATAATGTTATTATTATCTTTATGCTATTATTACTATCCCTATTCCTCTTGCCTTTATCCTTATAACTATTATTATTATCCGTATTACTATTATTATTATCGCTATAACTGTTACTATTCTTCTTATAACTATTATTATTTTCCCTATTCCTCTTGTCTTTATCCTTATAACTGTTATTATTATTCTTATTACTATTATTATTATCGCTAGAACTGCTATTATTATCCTTATTCTATTGTTACTATCCGCATTACCCTTGCCTTTATCCTTATAACTATTATTATTATCCTTAGTACTATTATTATTATCGCTAGAACAGTTATTATTATTCTTATTACTATTATTATTATCCCTACAACTGTTATTATTATCCTTATTCTATTGTTACTATCCGTATTACTCATGTCTTTATCCTTATAACTGTTATTATTATCCTTATTACCATTATTATTATCTCTATAACTGTTCTTATTATCATTCTTACTGTTAGTATTATCGCTATAACTGTTATTATTATCCTTATTACTATTATTATTATCCATATTTCTCTTGTCTTTATCCTTATAACTATTATTCTTATTCTTATTATTATTATTATTATCGCCAGAACTGTTATTAATGTCCTTATTCTATTGTTACCATCCGTATTACTCTTGTCTTTATCCTTATAACTATTATTATTATCCTTATTACTATTATTATTATCGCTATAACCGTTATTATTATCCTTATTCTATTGTTGCTATCCGTATTACTCTTGTCATTATCCTTATAACTGTTATTATTATTCTTATTACTATTATTATTATCCCTATTCCTCTTGTCTTTATCCTTATGACTATTATTATTATCTTTATTATTATTATTATTATCGCTATAACTGTTATTATTATCCTTATTACTATTATTATTATCGCTATAACTGTTTTTATTATCCTTATTACTATTATTATTATCGCTATAACTGTTATTATTATTCTTATTACTATTATTTTTATCCCTATTTCTCTTGTGTTTATCCTTATGACTATTATTATTATCTTTATTATTATTATTATTATCGCTATAACTGTTATTATTATCCTTATTACTATTATTATTATCCCTATTTCTCTTGTCTTTATCCTTATAACTATTATTCTTATTCTTATTCTTATTATTATTATCGCTGTAACTGTTATTAGTGTCCTTATTCTATTGTTACCATCCTTATTACTCTTGTCTTTATCCGTATAATTATTATTATTATCCTTATTACTATTATTATTATCGCTATAACTGTTATTACTATTCTTATTACTATTATTATTATCGCTATAACTGTTATTATTATCATTATTCTATTGTTACTATCCGTATACCTCTTGTCTCCATCCTTATAACTATTATTATTATACTTATTATTATTATTATTATCGCTATAACTGTTATTATTATCCTTATTACTATTATTATTATTATTATTATTATTATTATCGCTATAACTGTTATTATTATCCTTATTACTATTATTATTATCCATATTTCTCTTGTCTTTATCCTTATAACTATTATTCTTATTCTTATTATTATTATTATTATCGCTGTAACTGTTATTAATGTCCTTATTCTATTGTTACCATCCTTATTACTCTTGTCTTTATCCGTATAATTATTATTATTGTCCTTATTATTATTATTATTATCGCTATAACTGTTATAATTATCCTTATTACTGTTATTATTATCGCTATAATTGTTATTATTATTCTTATTACTATTATTATTATCGCTATAACTGTTATTATTATCCTTATTACTATTATTATTATCGCTATAACTGTTATTACTATTCTTATTACTATTATTATTATCGCTATAACTGTTATTATTATCATTATTCTATTGTTACTATCCGTATACCTCTTGTCTCCATCCTTATAACTATTATTATTATACTTATTATTATTATTATTATCGCTACAACTGTTATAATTATCCTTATTACTATTATGATTATCCCTATTTCTCTTGTCTTTATCCTTATAACTATTATTCTTATTCTTATTATTATTATTATTATCGCTGTAACTGTTATTAATGTCCTTATTCTATTGTTACCATCCTTATTACTCTTGTCTTTATCCGTATAACTATTATTATTATCCCTATTCCTCTTGTGTCTATCCTTATGACTATTATTATTATCTTTATTATTATTATTATTATCGCTATAACTGTTATTATTATTCTTATTACTATTATTATTATCGCTATAACTGTTATTATTATCATTATTCTATTGTTACTATCCGTATACCTCTTGTCTCCATCCTTATAACTATTATTATTATCCTTATTATTATTATTATTATCGCTATAACTGTTATAATTATCCTTATTACTATTATTATTATCGCTATAACTGTTATTATTATTCATATTGCTATTATTATTATCGCTATAACTGTTATTATTATTCTTATTACTATTATTATTATCCCTATTCCTCTTGTGTTTATCCTTATGACTATTATTATTATCGCTATAACTGTTATTATTATCCTTATTCTATTGTTACTATCCGTATTCCTCTTGTCTCCATCCTTATAACTATTATTATTATCCTTATTATTATTATTATTATCGCTATAACTGTTATAATTATCCTTATTACTATTATTATTATCACTATAACTGTTATTATTATTCTTATTACTATTATTATTATCGTTATAACTGTTGTTATTATCCTTATTATTATTATTATTATTATCGCTATAACTGATATTATTATCCTTATTCTATTATTACTATCCCTATTACTCTTGTCTTTATCCTTATAACTATTATTCTTATTCTTATTATTATTATTATTATCGCTGTAACTGTTATTAACACTATTCCTACCACGACCGGTCAAATGACCGTTTTCAAAATTTCGATTAGAATTTCCTGTATACAACGTAATTGAAACGCCTTTAAACTTCATGACTTTTCCTGAAATATGCATATAATACTTTTTTCAATATTTACTTCTTTTTTTATTATTTATTTTCTGAGAAAAATTAGTAGTCTGTCTTACCTACCACGACCGGTCATTTGGCCGGTAGAACGATTTATACCTTTCTGTAATTGTATTCTCTCAGAGACTCAATTCCGAACCTATAAAAACGTTAGGAACGAAAAGTAATGCAGTTGTAGCATGATGGTATCCAAAAAGTGCCTTCCAGAGACTGCTTTACGGCACTTCGAAGTGTTTACAGTTTTCGCTCGCTTATCGGCCTCGCGTTATTTATTTGCTTGATTGGTACCCGACGCAGTCAAGAACCTAGGATTTTCTGACACCGTCTCATTTACTATGATTATAAAATAAACAAAATCTTAGCTCAAGGGGACACCCAGACGTTTTGTGACGAATTGAAATCAGTAAATTCTTGCGACCCGAACAGAGAACATCAGGACGTCAAAGTTAGAAGAAGCATATTCAGCAGTTTTTTATTATTGTGTATTTATTATTATTCTACCCGTATTTTATGTTACATTACGTGTTATAAGTGTTATTTCTAAAAAACTAGACAAAATCATCAATACTTCGACGTAAGTTTCACATTTTATCTTTTATTCATTTTTTTATCCATTTTGATTTACACTTATACATTTTAGTTTTCATTTTATCCGTTGAATATTCATCCCCAAAATGTCAAGACGTTCGAAGAGCGTAAATTTATTATTAGAAAAAATAAATAATATTGATGAAGAGTGTTCCGAAGATGGTCAGGAAGTTTTTGATATTGAAAATGACAGTGCACAAAATTATGATCTATTTGATACCGATTCGAATACCGATGAGAACGAAGAGAATGTTTTGAACGTACGTAGAGGACGAAAGAGAAGATTTTTAGTTAGTTCCGATAGTGAGAATGAGCAAGAGGCAATTGAAACTGCTATAGACGGAACTGTTTGGCATGAAATAAAAGTAGGGTCTAATCCTGGAAGAGCACCTATTCATAATATTTTTAGGGTAACATCAGGTCCGACAGGGTATAGCAAACGAAACATCATGAAAGGTAAATTTAGCACGGCATTTTCTTTGATTATCGATAAAGATATAATAGAGCATATAAGAAAGTGCACAAACGCAGAGGCATTTCGAGTGCTGGGATATAAGTGGGATTTATCTATTGCAAAATTACATGCATTTATTGCTCTACTGTATGCACGCGGCGCATATGAAGCTAGAAATTTAGATATAGCACTACTATGGAACAAAAAATGGGGTCCTGCATTTTTCTCGAATACCATGAGCAGAAACAACTTCACGGAAATTATGCGATTTATTCGATTTGACGATAAAAATCAACGAAGCCAACGTTTACGAACAGACAAATTTGCTTTGATATCTGAAGTTTGGTGTAAGTTCATCGAAAACAGTCAGAATTGTTATAAACCAGGGCCATACATTACTATTGACGAACAATTGTTTCCGACAAAAGCAAGATGCAGATTTACACAGTATATGCCCAATAAACCGGACAAATTTGGTATAAAATTCTGGTTAGCATCTGATGTAAATACCAAATATATTATAAACGGCTTCCCATATTTGGGAAAAGATGAAACGAGAGATCCATCAGTTCCGCTTGGAGAATTTGTAACTCTAAAGTTAGTAGAGCCGTTTACAGGTTGTGGGCGAAATATAACTATGGATAACTTTTTTACAAGCTTATCTCTTACAACAAAACTTTTACAAAAAAAAAACTACCGTGGTCGGAACCATTCGAGCAAATAGAAAGGAGCTTCCAAAATTGGCGAAAATAAAAAAGGACAACATGCCACGATTTCAAACAAAATTATATGCCACAAATAATTGTATTCTAACAATTTATAAAGCGAAACAAAATAAAAAAGTACTGCTACTGAGCTCGATGCATAATGCCGTAGAACTTGAAGAAAGTGATGCCCGTATACCGGATACAATTAGAGTATATAATAACACAAAATTTGGTGTAGACGTAACTGACCAGATGGCAAGGAATTACTCCGTGAAGTCAAAATGTCGGAGATGGCCATTGCAAGTATTTTTCAACATCCTAGACCTAGCAGGGATAAATGCATGGATATTATACAAACAAATCACAGGCGAGGAAATTACGAGGCAGGAATTTTTATTTCAATTAGCGGAAGAACTCGCCAACGAATATAAGAAAGAGATACAGATAGAAAAAGAAGATCAGTCAACACCAAGCACAAGTAAAAGTTCGCGTGAACGCAAAACATGCCAAATTAGATATTGCAAAGACAACAAAACCAATAAAATTTGTGTACAATGTAAAAAGTACGTATGTGGAAAATGTACAATCGAGAGGCCTATTTGCAAAAAATGCGGTGAAAACGCATAAAATACATAGTGTATACTTCTGAATAAAAGAAACTATATTTTCAAATTATTAAATTGGCTATTATTTTCATTCTATATTAAAAAATATAAGTTCTGCCAAAGACCGGTCATTTGACCGGTCGCGGTAGGAATAGGTATACGTAAAGTGTCGGTCGGAATAGTGTTAATGTCCTTATTCTATTGTTACCATCCTTATTACTCTTGTCTTTATCCGTATAACTATTATTATTATCCTTATTACTATTATTATTATCGCTATAACCGTTATTATTATCCTTATTACTATTATTATTATCGCTATAACTGTTATTATTATTCTTATTACTATTATTATTATCGCTATAACTGTTATTATTATCATTATTCTATTGTTACTATCCGTATACCTCTTGTCTCCATCCTTATAACTATTATTATTATCCTTATTATTATTATTATTATCGCTATAACTGTTATAATTATCCTTATTACTGTTATTATTATCGCTATAACTGTTATTATTATTCATATTACTATTATTATTATCGCTATAACTGTTATTATTATTCTTATTACTATTATTATTATCCCTATTCCTCTTGTGTTTATCCTTATGACTATTATTATTATCTTTATTATTATTATTATTATCGCTATAACTGTTATTATTATCCTTATTAATATTATTATTATCGCTATAGCTGTTATTATTATCCTTATTCTATTGTTACTATCCGTATTCCTCTTGTCTTCATCCTTATAACTATTATTATTATCCTTATTACTATTATTATTATCGCTATAACTGTTATTATTATCCTTATTCTATTGTTACTATCCGTATTCCTCTTGTCTCCATCCTCATAACTATTATTATTATCCTTATTATTATTATTATTATCGCTATAACTGTTATAATTATCCTTATTACTATTATTATTATCGCTATAACTGTTATTATTATTCTTATTACTATTATTATTATCGCTATAACTGTTATTATTATCATTATTCTATTGTTACTATCCGTATACCTCTTGTCTCCATCCTTATAACTATTATTATTATCCTTACTATTATTATTATTATCGCTATAACTGTTATAATTATCCTTATTACTATTATTATTATCCCTATTTCTCTTGTCTTTATCCTTATAACTATTATTATTATTCTTATTATTATTATTATTATCGCTATAACTGTTATTATTGTCCTCATTCTATTATTACTGTCCCTATTCCTCTTGTCTTTATCCTTATAACTATTATTATTATCCTTATTATTATTATTATTATCGCTATAACTGCTATTATTCTTCTTCTTATTATTATTATTATCCCTATTCCTCTTGTCTTTATCCTTATAACTATTATTATGATAATTATTACTATTATTATTATCGCTATAACTGTTATTATTGTCCTTATTACTATAATTATTATCGCTATAACTGTTATCAGTATCCTTATTCTATCGTTACTATCCGTATTACTATTGCCTTTATCCTTATAACTATTATTATTATCCTCATTCTATTGTTACTATCCGTATTATTCTTGTCTTTATCCTTAAAACTATTATTTTTATCCTTATTATTATTATTATTAGCGCTATAACTGTTATTATTATCATTCTTACTGTTATTATCATCGCTATAACTGTTATCATTATCCTTATTCTATTGTTACTATCAGTATTGCTCTTGCCTTTATCCTTATAACTATTATTATTATCCTTATTATTATTATTATTATCGCTATAACTGTTATTATTATTCTTATTATTATTATTATTATCCCTATTCCTCTTGTCTTTATCCTTATAACTATTATTATTATCCTTATTATTATTATTATTATCGCTATAACTGTTATTATTATCCTTATTACTATTATAATTATCGCTATAACTGTTATTATTATTCTTCTTATTATTATTATTATCCCTATTCCTCTTGTCTTTATCCTTATAACTATTATTATTATCCTTATTGTTATTATTATTATCGCTATAACTGTTATCATTATCCTTATTCTATTGTTACTATCAGTATTACTCTTGCCTTTATACTTATAACTATTATTATTATCCTTATTACTGTTATTATTGACGCTATAACTGTTATTATTATCCTTATTACTATTATTATTATCGCTATAACTGTTATTATTATTCTTATTATTATTATTATTATCCCTATTCCTCTTGTCTTTATCCTTATAACTATTATTATTATTATTATCGCTATAACTGTTATTATTATCCTTCTTACTATTAATATTATTGCTATAACTGTTATTATTATTCTTATTATTATTATTATTATCCCTATTCCTCTTGACTTTATCCTTATAACTATTATTATTATCCTAATTATTATTATTATTATCGCTATAACTGTTATTATTGTCCTTATTCTATTATTACTGTCCCTATTCCTCTTGTCTTTATCCTTATAACTATTATTATTATCCTTATTATTATTATTATTATCGCTATAACTGCTATTATTATTCTTATTATTATTATTATCCCTATTCCTCTTGTCTTTATCCTTATAACTATTATTATTATCCTTATTATTATTATTATTATCGCTATAACTGTTATTATTATCCTTATTACTATTATTATTATCGCTATAACTGTTATTATTATTCTTATCATTATTATTATTATCCCTATTCCTCTTGCCTTTATCCTTATAACTATTATTATTATCCTTATTACTATTATTATTATCGCTATAACTGTTATCATTATCCTTATTCTATCGTAACTATCCGTATTACTCTTGCTTATATCCTTATAACTATTATTATTATCCTCATTCTATTGTTACTATCCGTATTATTCTTGTCTTTATCCTTAAAGCTATTATTTTTATCCTTATTATTATTATTATTATTAGCGCTATAACTGTTATTATTATCATTCTTACTGTTATTATCATCGCTATAACTGTTATCATTATCCTTATTCTATTGTTACTATCAGTATTACTCTTGCCTTTATCCTTATAACTATTATTATTATCCTTATTATTATTATTATTATCGCTATAACTGTTATTATTATTCTTATTATTATTATTATTATCCCTATTCCTCTTGTCTTTATCCTTATAACTATTATTATTATCCTTATTATTATTATTATTATCGCTATAACTATTATTATTATCCTTATTACTGTTATTATTATCCTTATTACTATTATTATTATCGCTATAACTGTTATTATTATTCTTATTATTATTATTATTATCCCTATTCCTCTTGTCTTTATCCTTATAACTATTATTATTATTATTATCGCTATAACTGTTATTATTATCCTTCTTACTATTAATATTATTGCTATAACTGTTATTATTATTCTTATTATTATTATTATTATCCCTATTCCTCTTGACTTTATCCTTATAACTATTATTATTATCCTAATTATTATTATTATTATCGCTATAACTGTTATTATTGTCCTTATTCTATTATTACTGTCCCTATTCCTCTTGTCTTTATCCTTATAACTATTATTATTATCCTTATTATTATTATTATTATCGCTATAACTGCTATTATTATTCTTATTATTATTATTATCCCTATTCCTCTTGTCTTTATCCTTATAACTATTATTATTATCCTTATTATTATTATTATTATCGCTATAACTGTTATTATTATCATCGCTATAACTGTTATCATTATCCTTATTCTATTGTTACTATCGGTATTACTGTTGCCTTTATCCTTATAACTATTATTATTACCCTTATTACTGTTATTATTGACGCTATAACTGTTATTATTATTCTTATTACTATTATTATTATCCCTATTCCTCTTGTCTTTATCCTTATAACTATTATTATTATAATTATTACTATTATTATTATCGCTATAACTGTTATTATTGTCCTTATTACTATTACTATTATCGCTATAACTGTTATCATTATCCTTATCCTATTGTTACTATCAATATTACTCTTGCCTTTATCCTTATAACTATTATTATTATCCTTATTACTGTTATTATAATTCTTATTATTATTATTATTATCCCTATTCCTCTTGTCTTTATCCTTATAACTATTATTATCCTTATTATTATTATTACTATTATCGCTATAACTGTTATTATTATCCTTATTACTATTATTATTATCGCTATAACTGTTATCGTTATCCTTATTCTATTGTTACTATCAGTATTACTCTTGCCTTTATCCTTACAACTATTATTATTATCCTTATTACTGTTATTATTGACGCTATAACTGTTATTATTATCCTTATTACTGTTATTATTGACGCTATAACTGTTATTATTATTCTTATTATTGTTATTATTATCCCTATTACTCTTGCCTTTATCCTTATAACTTTTATTATTATCCTTATTATCATTATTATTATCTCTATAAATGTTCTTATTATCATTCTTTCTGTTATTATTATCGCTACAACTGTTATTATTATCCTTATTACTATTATTATTATCGCTATAACTGTTATTATTATTCTTATTATTATTATTATTATCCCTATTCCTCTTGTCTTTATCCTTATAACTATTATTATTATCCTTATTATTATTATAATTATTATCGCTATAACTGTTATTATTATCCTTATTACTATTATTATTATCGCTATAACTGTTATTATTATTCTTATCATTATTATTATTATCCCTATTCCTCTTGCCTTTATCCTTATAACTATTATTATTATCCTTATTACTATTATTATTACCGCTATAACTGTTATCATTATCCTCATTCTATTGTTACTATCAGTATTACTCTTGCCTTTATCCTTATAACTATTATTATGATCCTTATTCTATTGTTTATATCCGTATTACTCTGGTCTTTATCCTTATAACTATTATTATTATCCTTATTACTGTTATTATTGACGCTATAACTGTTATTATTATTCTTATTATTGTTATTATTATCCCTATTACTCTTGCCTTTATCCTTATAACTTTTATTATTATCCTTATTATCATTATTATTATCTCTATAAATGTTCTTATTATCATTCTTTCTGTTATTATTATCGCTATAACTGTTATTATTATCCTTATTACTATTATTATTATCGCTATAACTGTTATTATTATTCTTAATACTATTATTATTATCCCTATTCCTCTTGTCTTTATCCTTATAACTATTATTAATATCCTTATTATAATTATTATTATCGCTACAACTGTTATTATTATCCTTATTACTATTATTATTATCGCTATAACTGTTATTATTATTCTTATTATTATTATTATTATTATCCCTATTCCTCTTGACTTTATCCTCATAACTATTATTATTATCCTAATTATTATTATTATTATCTCTATAACTGTTATTATTGTCCTTATTCTATTATTACTGTCCCTATTCCTCTTGTCTTTATCCTTATAATTATTATTATTATCCTTATTATTATTATTATTATTATCGCTATAACTGCTATTATTATTCTTATTAACATTATTATCCCTATTCCTCTTGTCTTTATCCTTATAACTATTATTATTATAATTATTACTATTATTATTATCGCTGTAACTGTTATTATTGTCCTTATTACTATTATTATTATCGCTATAACTGTTATCATTATCCTTATTCTATCGTTACTATCCGTATTACTCTTGCCTTTATCCTTATAACTATTATTATTATCCTCATTCTGTTGTTACTATCCGTATTACTCTTGTCTTTATCCTTAAAACTATTATTTTTATCCTTATTATTATTATTATTAGCGCTATAACTGTTATTATTATCCTTATTACTATTATTATTATCGCTACAACTGTTATCATTATCCTTATTCTATTGTTACTATCCGTATTACTCTTGCCTTTATTCCTATTACTATTATTGTTATCACTATTCCTCCTGTCTTTATCCTTATAACTATTATTATTATCCTTATTATTATTATTATAATTATTATTATCGCTATAACTGTTATTATTATCCTTATTCTATTGTTACTATCCGTATTACTCTTGCCTTTATCCTTATAACTATTATTATTATCCTTATTATTATTATTATTATCGCTATAACTGTTATTATTATCCTTATTACTATTATTATTATCGCTATAACTGTTATTATTATCCTTATTCTATTGTTACTATCCGTATTACTCTTGCCTTTATCCTTATAACTATTATTATTATCCTTATTATTATTATTATTATCGCTATAACTGTTATTATTATCCTTATTACTATTATTATTATCGCTATAACTGTTATTATTATTCTTATTATTATTATTATTATTATCCCTATTCCTCTTGACTTTATCCTTATAACTATTATTATTATCCTAATTATTATTATTATTATCTCTATAACTGTTATTATTGTTCTTATTCTATTATTACTGTCCCTATTCCTCTTGTCTTTATCCTTATAATTATTATTATTATCCTTATTATTATTATTATTATCGCTATAACTGCTATTATTATTCTTATTAACATTATTATCCCTATTCCTCTTGTCTTTATCCTTATAACTATTATTATTATAATTATTACTATTATTATTATCGCTGTAACTGTTATTATTGTCCTTATTACTATTATTATTATCGCTATAACTGTTATCATTATCCTTATTCTATCGTAACTATCCGTATTACTCTTGCTTATATCCTTATAACTATTATTATTATCCTCATTCTATTGTTACTATCCGTATTATTCTTGTCTTTATCCTTAAAGCTATTATTTTTATCCTTATTATTATTATTATTATTAGCGCTATAACTGTTATTATTATCATTCTTACTGTTATTATCATCGCTATAACTGTTATCATTATCCTTATTCTATTGTTACTATCAGTATTACTCTTGCCTTTATCCTTATAACTATTATTATTATCCTTATTACTATTATTATTATCGCTATAACTGTTATTATTATTCTTATTATTATTATTATTATCGCTATAACTGTTATTATTATCCTTATTACTATTATAATTATCGCTATAACTGTTATTATTATTCTTAATATTATTATTATTATCCATATTCCTCTTGTCTTTATCCTTATAACTATTATTATTATCCTTATTATTATTATTATTATCGCTATAACTGTTATTATTATCCTTATTCTATTGTTACTATCCGTATTACTCTTGCCTATATCCTTATAACTATTATTATTATCCTCATTCTATTGTTACTATCCGTATTATTCTTTTCTTTATCCTTAAAACTATTATTTTTATCCTTATTATTATTATTATTAGCGCTATAACTGTTATTATTATCATTCTTACTGTTATTATCATCGCTATAACTGTTATCATTATCCTTATTCTATTGTTACTGTCAGTATTACTCTTGCCTTTATCCTTATAACTATTATTATTATCCTTATTACTGTTATTATTATCGCTATAACTGTTATTATTATTCTTATTATTATTATTATTATCCCTATTCCTCTTGTCTTTATCCTTATAACTATTATTATTATCCTTATTATTATTATTATCGCTATAACTGTTATTATTATCCTTATTACTATTATAATTATCGCTAGAACTGTTATTATTATTCTTATTATTATTATTATTATCCCTATTCCTCTTGTCTTTATCCTTATAACTGTTATTATTATCCTCATTCTATTGTTACTATCCGTATTACTCTTGTCTTTATCCTTAAAACTATTATTTTTATCCTTATTACTATTATTATTATCGCTACAACTGTTATCATTATCCTTATTCTATTGTTACTATCCGTATTACTCATGCCTTTATTCCTATTACTATTATTGTTATCACTATTCCTCCTGTCTTTATCCTTATAACTATTATTATTATCCTTATTATTATTATTATAATTATTATTATCGCTATAACTGTTATTATTATCCTTATTCTATTGTTACTATCCGTATTACTCTTGCCTTTATCCTTATAACTATTATTATTATCCTTATTATTATTATTATTATCGCTATAACTGTTATTATTATCCTTATTACTATTATTATTATCGCTATAACTGTTAATATTATTCTTATTATTATTATTATTATTATCCCTATTCCTCTTGACTTTATCCTTATAACTATTATTATTATCCTAATTATTATTATTATTATCTCTATAACTGTTATTATTGTCCTTATTCTATTATTACTGTCCCTATTCCTCTTGTCTTTATCCTTATAACTATTATTATTATCCTTATTATTATTATAATTATTATCGCTATAACTGTTATTATTATCCTTATTACTATTATTATTATCGCTATAACTGCTATTATTATTCGTATTATTATTATTATTATCCCTATTCCTCTTGTCTTTATCCTTATAACTATTATTATTATAATTATTACTATTATTATTATCGCTATAACTGTTATTATTGTCCTTATTACTATTATTATTATCGCTATAACTGTTACCATTATCCTTATTCTATCGTTACTATCCGTATTACTCTTGCCTTTATCCTTATAACTATTATTATTATCCTCATTCTGTTGTTACTATCCGTATTACTCTTGTCTTTATCCTTAAAACTATTATTTTTATCCTTATTATTATTATTATTAGCGCTATAACTGTTATTATTATCATTGTTACTGTTATTATTATCGCTATAACTGTTATTATTATCCTTATTATTATTATTATTATCGCTATTACTGTCATTATTATCCATATTCTATTGTTACTATCCGTACTAATCTTGTCTTTATCCTTAGTAATAAGAATAATAATAACAGTTATAAGGATAATGACAAGAGTAATACGGATATTAACAATAGAATAAGAATAATAATAACAGTTATAGCGATAATAATAATAGTTATAAGGATAAAGACAAGATTAATACGGGTAGTAACAATAGAATAAGGATAATAATAGTAGTTATAGCGATAATAATAATAATAATAAGGATAATAATAATAGTTATAAGGATAAAGACAAGAGGAATAGGGATAATAATAATAATAATAAGAATAATAATAACAGTTATAGCGTCAATAATAACAGTAATAAGGATAATAATAATAGTTATAAGGATAAAGGCAACAGTAATACTGATAGTAACAAAAGAATAAGGATAATAATAACAGTTATAGCGATAATAATAATAATAAGAAGAATAATAATAACAGTTATAGCGATAATAATAATAGTTATAAGGATAAAGACAAGAGGAATAGGGATAATAATAATAATAATAAGAATAATAATAACAGTTATAGCGATAATAATAATAGTGATAAGAATAATAATAACAGTTATAAGGATAACGACAAGAGTAATACGGATAGTAACAATAGAATAAGAATAATAATAACAGTTATAGCGATAAGAATAATAGTAATAAGAATAATAATAACAGTTATAAGGATCAAGACAAGTGTAATACGGATAGTGACAATAGAATATGGATAATAATAACAGTTATAGCGATAATAATAATAGTAATAAGGATAATAATAACAGTTATAAGGATCAAGACAAGAGTAATACGGATGGTAACAATAGAATAAGGACATTAATAACAGTTATAGCGATAATAATAACAATAATAAGGATAATAATAATAATAATAAGGATAATAATAATAGTTATAAGGATACAGACAAGAGGAATAGGGATAATAATAATAATAATAAGAACAATAATAACAGTTATAGCGATAATAATAATAGTTATAAGAATAAAGACAAGATTAATACGGGTAGTAACAATAGAATAAGGATAATAATAGTAGTTATAGCGATAATAATAATAGTAATAAGCATAATAGTAACCGTTATAGCGATAATTATAATAGTAATAAGGATAATAATAACAGTTATAGCGATAATAATAATAATAATAAGGATAATAATAATAGTTACAAGGATAAAGACAAGAGGAATAGGGATAATAATAATAATAAGAAGAATAATAATAACAGTTATAGCGATAATAATAATAGTAATAAGGATAATAATAACAGTTATAGCGTCAATAATAACAGTAATAAGGATAATAATAATAGTTATAAGGATAAAGACAAGAGGAATAGGGATAATAATAATAATAATAAGAATAATAATAACAGTTATAGCGTCAATAATAACAGTAATAAGGATAATAATAATAGTTATAAGGATAAAGGCAACAGTAATACTGATAGTAACAAAAGAATAAGGATAATAATAACAGTTATAGCGATAATAATAATAATAAGAAGAATAATAATAACAGTTATAAGGATCAAGACAAGTGTAATACGGATAGTAACAATAGAATATGGATAATAATAACAGTTATAGCGATAATAATAATAGTAATAAGGATAATAATAACAGTTATAAGGATCAAGACAAGAGTAATACGGATGGTAACAATAGAATAAGGACATTAATAACAGTTATAGCGATAATAATAACAATAATAAGGATAATAATAACAATAATAAGGATAATAATAATAATAATAAGGATAATAATAATAGTTATAAGGATAGAGACAAGAGGAATAGGGATAATAATAATAATAATAAGAACAATAATAACAGTTATAGCGATAATAATAATAGTAATAAGAATAATAATAATAGTTATAAGGATAAAGGCAAGAGTAATACTGATAGTAACAATAGAATAAGGACAATAATAACAGTTATAGCGATAATAATATTAGTAATAAGGAGAATAATAACAGTTATAGCGATAATGAAATTATAATAAGGAGAATAATAATAGTTGTAGCGATAATAATAATAATAATAAGGATAATGCTAATAGTTATAACGATAAAGAGAAGGGGAATGGGGATAATAATAATAGTTATAATGATAAAGACAAGAGTAATACGGATAGTAACAATAGAATAAGGACAATACTAACAGTTATAGCGATAATAATAGTAGTAATAAGGATAATAATAACAGTTATAGCGATAATGAAATTATAATAAGGGGAATAATAATAGTTGTAGCGATAATAATAATAATAATAAGGATAATGCTAATAGTTATAACGATAAAGAGAAGGGGAATAGGGATAATAATAATAGTTATAATGATAAAGACAAGAGTAATAGGGATAGTAATAATAGAATAAGGATAATAATATCAGTTATAGCGATAATAATAATAGTTATAGGGATAATAATAATAGTAGTAAGGATAATAATAATAGTAATAAGAATAATAATAACGGTCATAGCGATAATAATAATAATAATAATAAGGATAATAATAATAGTAATAAGGATAATAATAATAGTTATAACGGTAAAGACAAGAGTAATACGGATAGTAACAATAGAATGAGGATAATAATAACAGTTATAGCGATAATAATAATAGTAATAAGGATAATAATAATAGTTATAAGGATAAAGACAAGAATAATACGGATGGTAACAATAGAATAAGGATAATAATAACAGTTATAGCGCTAATAATAATAGTAATAAGAATAATAATAACGGTTATAGAGATTATAATAATAATAATAATAAGGATAATAATAATAATAAGAAGAATAATAATAATAGTTATAAGGATAAAGACAAGTGTAATACGGATAGTAACAATAGAGTGAGGATAATAATAATAGTTATAAGGATAAAGGCAAGAGTAAAACGGATAGTAACAATAGAAGAAGCATAATAATAAGAGTTATAGCAATAATAATAATAATAATAAGAATAATAATAACAGTTATAGCGATGATAATAATAATAGTAATAAGGATAATAATAACATTTATAGCGATAATAATAATAGTAATAAGAATAATAATAATAGTTATAAGGATAAAGGCAAGAGTAATACTGATAGTAACAATAGAATAAGGATAATAATAACAGTTATAGCGATAATAATAGTAGTAATAAGGATAATAATAACGGTTATAGCGATAATAATAATAATAATAATAATAAGCATAATAATAATAGTAATAAGGATAATAATAATAGTTATAAGGATAAAGACAAGAGTAATACGGATAGTAACAATAAAGTGAGGATAATAATAATAGTTATAATGATAAAGACAAGAATAATAGGGATAGTAATAATAGCATAAGGATAATAATATCAGTTATATCCAATAAAAATAATTATAATAATAAGGATAATAACAATAGATATAGCGATAATAATAACAGTAATAAGGATAATAATAATAGTTATAAGGATTAAGACAAGAGTAATACGGATAGTAACAATAGAATGAGGATAATAATAATAGTTATAAGGATAAAGGCATGAGTAAAACGGATAGTAACAATAGAAGAAGGATAATAATAAGAGTTAAAGCGATAATAATAGTAATAATAAGAAAAATAATAACAGTTATAGCGATGATAATAATAATAGTAATAAGGATAATAATAACAGTTATAGCGATAATAATAATAATAATAATAAGGATAATAATAATAGTTATAAGGATAAAGACAAGAGTAATACGGATAGTAACAATAGAATAAGGATAATAATAACAGTTATAGCGATAATAAAAATAGTAATAAGAATAATAATAACGGTTATAGCGATAATAATAATAATAATAATAAGGATAATAATAATAGTAATAAGGATAATAATAATAGTTATAAGGATAAAGACAAGAGTAATACGGATAGTAACAATAAAGTGAGGATAATAATAATAGTTTTAAGGATAAAGGCAAGAGTAAAACGGATAGTAACAATAGAATAAGGATAATAATAACATTTATAGCGATAATAATAATAGTAATTAGAATAATAATAATAGTTATAAGGATAAAGGCAAGAGTAATACTGATAGTAACAATAGAATGAGGATGATAATAACAATTATAGCCATAATAATAGTAGTAATAAGGATAATAATGACAGTTATAGCGATAATAAAATTATAATAAGGAGAATAATAATAGTTGTAGCGATAATAATAATAGTAATAAGGATAATAATAACAGTTATAAGGATAAAGAGAAGAGTAAAAGGGATAGTAACAATAGAAGAAGGATAATAATAACAGGTATAGCGATAATAATAATAATAATAATAATAATAAGAATAATAATAACAGTTATAGCGATAATAATAATAATAATAAGGATAATAATAATAGTAATAAGGATAATAATAATAGTTATAAGGATAAAGACAAGAGTAATACGGATAGTAACTATAGAATGAGGATAATAATAATAGTTATAAGGATAAAGGCAAGAGTAAAACGGATAGTAACAATAGAAGAAGGATAATAGTAAGAGTTAAAGCGATAATAATAGTAATAATAAGAATAATAATAACAGTTATAGCGATGATAATAATAATAGTAATAAGGATAATAATAACAGTTACAGCGATAGTAGTAATAGTAATAAGGATAATAATAATAGTTATAAGGATAAAGACAAGAGTAATACGGATAGTAACAATAGAATAAGGATAATAATAACATTTATAGCGATAATAATAATAGTAATTAGAATAATAATAATAGTTATAACGATAAAGGCAAGAGTAATACTGATAGTAACAATAGAATAAGGATAATAATAACAATTATAGCGATAATAATAGTAGTAATAAGGATAATAATGACAGTTATAGCGATAATAAAATTATAATAAGGAGAATAATAATAGTTGTAGCGATAATAATAATAGTAATAAGGATAATGCTAATAGTTATAACGATAAAGAGAAGGGGAATAGGGATAATAATAATAGTTATAATGATAAAGACAAGAATAATAGGGATAGTAATAATAGCATAAGGATAATAATATCAGTTATATCCAATAAAAATAATTATAATAATAAGGATAATAACAATAGTTATAGCGATAATAATAATAGTAATAAGGATAATAATAACAGTTATAAGGATAAAGAGAAGAGTAAAAGGGATAGTAACAATAGAAGAAGGATAATAATAACAGGTATAGCGATAATAATAATAATAATAATAATAATAAGAATAATAATAACAGTTATAGCGATAATAATAATAATAATAAGGATAATAATAATAGTAATAAGGATAATAATAATAGTTATAAGGATAAAGACAAGAGTAATACGGATAGTAACTATAGAATGAGGATAATAATAATAGTTATAAGGATAAAGGCAAGAGTAAAACGGATAGTAACAATAGAAGAAGGATAATAGTAAGAGTTAAAGCGATAATAATAGTAATAATAAGAATAATAATAACAGTTATAGCGATGATAATAATAATAGTAATAAGGATAATAATAACAGTTACAGCGATAGTAGTAATAGTAATAAGGATAATAATAATAGTTATAAGGATAAAGACAAGAGTAATACGGATAGTAACAATAGAATAAGGATAATAATAACATTTATAGCGATAATAATAATAGTAATTAGAATAATAATAATAGTTATAACGATAAAGGCAAGAGTAATACTGATAGTAACAATAGAATAAGGATAATAATAACAATTATAGCGATAATAATAGTAGTAATAAGGATAATAATGACAGTTATAGCGATAATAAAATTATAATAAGGAGAATAATAATAGTTGTAGCGATAATAATAATAGTAATAAGGATAATGCTAATAGTTATAACGATAAAGAGAAGGGGAATAGGGATAATAATAATAGTTATAATGATAAAGACAAGAATAATAGGGATAGTAATAATAGCATAAGGATAATAATATCAGTTATATCCAATAAAAATAATTATAATAATAAGGATAATAACAATAGTTATAGCGATAATAATAATAGTAATAAGGATAATAATAACAGTTATAAGGATAAAGAGAAGAGTAAAAGGGATAGTAACAATAGAAGAAGGATAATAATAACAGGTATAGCGATAATAATAATAATAATAATAATAATAAGAATAATAATAACAGTTATAGCGATAATAATAATAGTAATAAGGATAATAATAACAGTTATAGCGATAATAATAATAATAATAAAGATAATAATAATAGTTATAATGATAAAGACAAGAGTAATAGGGATAGTAATAATAGAATAAGGATAATAATATCAGTTATAGCGATAATAATAATAATAATAATAAGGATAATAACAATAGTTATAAGCGATAATAATAATAGTAATAGGGATAATAATAACGGTTATAATGATAACAATAATAATAATAAAGATAATGCTAATAGTTATACGGATAAAGACAAGTGGAGTAGGGATAATAAATAATAAGGATAATGACAATAGTTATAGCGATAATAATAATAGTATTAAGGATAATAATAATAGTTATAAGGATAAAGACAAGAGTAATACGGATAGTAACAATAGAATAAGGATAATAATAACAGTTATAGCGATAATAATAATAGTAATAAGGATAATAATAATAGTTATAAGGATAAAGACAAGAGTAATACGGATAGTAACAATAGAATAAGGATAATAATAACAGTTATAGCGATAATAATAATAATAATAATAATAATAAGGATAATAATAATAGTAATAAGGATAATAATAATAGTTATAAGGATAAAGACAAGAGTAATACGGATAGTAACAATAGAATGAGGATAATAATAATGGTTATAAGGATAAAGGCAAGAGTAAAACGGATAGTAACAATAGAAGAAGGATAATAATAAGAGTTAAAGCGATAATAATAGTAATAATAAGAATAATAATAACAGTTATAGCGATGATAATAATAATAGTAATAAGGATAATAATAACAGTTATAGCGATAATAATAATAGTAATACGGATATTAATAACAGTTATAGCGATAATAATAATAATAATAAAGATAATAATAATAGTTATAAGGATAAAGACAAGAGTAATACGGATAGTAACAATAGAATAAGGATAATAATAACATTTATAGCGATAATAATAGTAGTAATAAGGATAATAATGACAGTTATAGCGATAATAAAATTATAATAAGGAGAATAATAATAGTTGTAGCGATAATAATAATAGTAATAAGGATAATGCTAATAGTTATAACGATAAAGAGAAGGGGAATAGGGATAATAATAATAGTTATAATGATAAAGACAAGAATAATAGGGATAGTAATAATAGCATAAGGATAATAATATCAGTTATATCCAATAAAAATAATTATAATAATAAGGATAATAACAATAGTTATAGCGATAATAATAATAGTAATAAGGATAATAATAACAGTTATAAGGATAAAGAGAAGACTAAAAGGGATAGTAACAATAGAAGAAGGATAATAATAACAGGTATAGCGATAATAATAATAATAATAATAATAATAAGAATAATAATAACAGTTATAGCGATAATAATAATAATAATAAGGATAATAATAATAGTTATAAGGATGAAGACAAGAGGAATACCGATAGTAACAATAGAATAAGGATAATAATAACAGTTATAGCGATAATAATAATAGTAATAAGGATAATAATAATAGTAATAAGAATAATAATAACGGTCATAGCGATAATAATAATAATAATAATAAGGATAATAATAATAGTAATAAGGATAATAATAATAGTTATAAGGGTAAAGACAAGAGTAATACCGATAGTAACAATAGAATGAGGATAATAATAACAGTTATAGCGATAATAATAATAGTAATAAGGATAATAATAATAGTAATAAGAATAATAATAACGCTCATAGCGATAATAATAATAATAATAATAAGGATAATAACAATAGTTATAGCGATAATAATAATAGTAATAGGGATAATAATAACGGTTATAATGATAACAATAATAATAATAAAGATAATGCTAATAGTTATACGGATAAAGACAAGTGGAGTAGGGATAATAAATAATAAGGATAATGACAATAGTTATAGCGATAATAATAGTAGTAATAAGGATAATAATAATAGTTATAAGGATAAAGACAAGAGTAATACGGATAGTAACAATAGAATAAGGATAATAATAACAGTTATAGCGATAATAATAATAGTAATAAGGATAATAATAATAGTTATAAGGATAAAGACAAGAATAATACGGATGGTAACAATAGAATAAGGATAATAATAACAGTTATAGCGCTAATAATAATAGTAATAAGAGTAATAATAACGGTTATAGCGATAATAATAATAATAATAATAGTTATAAGGATAAAGACAAGTGTAATACGGATAGTAACAATAGACTGAGGATAATAATAATAGTTATAAGGATAAAGGCAAGAGTAAAACGGATAGTAACAATAGAAGAAGCATAATAATAAGAGTTATAGCAATAATAATAATAATAAGAAGAATAATAATAACAGTTATAGCGATGATAATAATAATAGTAATAAGGATAATAATAACATTTATAGCGATAATAATAATAGTAATAAGAATAATAATAATAGTTATAAGGATAAAGGCCAGAGTAATACTGATAGTAACAATAGAATAAGGAAAATAATAACAGTCATAGCGATAATAATAGTAGTAATAAGGATAATAATAACAGTTATAGCGATAATAATAATAATAATAATAATACGGATAATAACAATAGTTATAGCGATAATAATAATAGTAATAGGGATAATAATAACGGTTATAGCGATAACAATAATAATAAAAAGATAATGCTAATAGTTATACGGATAAAGACAAGGGGAGTAGGGATAATAATAGGAGTTATAAGGATAAAGAGAAGAGTAATACGGATAGTAATAATAGAATCAGGACAATAATAACAGTTATAGAGATAATAATAATAATAATAAGAATAATAATAACAGTTATAGCGATAATAATAATAGTAATAAGGATAATAATAACAGTTATAGCGATAATAATAATAATAATAAAGATAATAATAATAGTTATAATGATAAAGACAAGAGTAATAGGGATAGTAATAATAGAATAAGGATAATAATATCAGTTATAGCGATAATAATAATAATAATAATAAGGATAATAACAATAGTTGTAGCGATAATAATAATAGTAATAGGGATAATAATAACGGTTATAATGATAACAATAATAATAATAAAGATAATGCTAATAGTTATACGGATAAAGACAAGAGTAATACGGATAGTAACAATAGAATAAGGATAATAATAACAGTTATAGCGATAATAATAATAGTAATAAGGATAATAATAATAGTTATAAGGACAAAGACAAGAATAATACGGATAGTAACAATAGAATTAGTATAATAATAACAGTTATAGCGATAATAAAAATAGTAATAAGAATAATAATAACGGTTATAGCGATAATAATAATAGTAATAAGGATAATAATAACAGTTATAGCGATAATAATAATAATAATAAAGATAATAATAATAGTCATAAGGATAAAGACAAGAGGAATAGGGATAAAAATAATAGTAATAAGAATAATGATAACAGTTATAAGGATAATGACAAGAGTAATACGGATAGTAACAATAGAATAAGGATAATAATAACAGTTATAGCGATAATAATAATAGTAATAAGGATAATAATAACAGTTATAGCGATAATAATAATAATAATAATAATAATAAGGATAATAATAATAGTAATAAGGATAATAATAATAGTTACAAGGATAAAGACAAGAGAAATAGGGATAATAATAATAGTAATAAGAATAATAACAGTTATAAGGATAATGACGAGAGTAATACGGATGGTAACAATAGAGTAAGGACATTAATAACAGTTATAGTGATAATAATAATAATAATAAGAATAATAATAATAGTTATAAGGATAAAGACAAGAGAAATAGGGATAATAATAATAGTAATAAGAATAATAATGACAGTTATAGCGATAATAATAATAGTAATAAGGATAATAATAACAGTTATAAGGATAAAGACAAGAGTAATACGGATAGTAACAATAGAATAAGGATAATAATAACATTTATAGCGATAATAATAATATTAATAAGAATAAGAATAACAGTTATAGCGATAATAATAATAGTAATAAGGATAATAATAACCGTTATAGCGATAATAATAATAGTAATAAGGATAATTATAACAGTTATAGCGACAATAATAATAATAATAAGGATAATAATAACAGTTATAGCGATAATAATAATAGTAATAAGGATAATAATAACAGTCATAGCGATAATAATAATAGTAATAAGGATAATAATTATAGTAATAAGGATAAAGGATAGGGGAATAGGGATAATAATAATAGAATAAGGATAATAATATCAGTTATAGCGATAATATTAATAATAATAATAATACGGATAATAATAATAGTTATAGCGATAATAATAATAGT
>CAMAOC010000219.1:32400-69900 GCA_945859555.1 Megachile ligniseca
TAAGGATAAAGACAAGAGGACTAGGGATAATAATAATAATAATAAGAATTATAATAACAGTTATAGCGATAATAATATTAGTAATAAGGATAATAATTACAGTTATAGCGATAATAATAATAATAATAAGGATAATAATATTAGTTATAAGGATAAAGACAAGAGGAATAGGGATAATAATAATAATAATAAGAATAATAATAACAGTTATAGCGATAATTATAATAGTAATAAGGATAACAATAACAGTTATAGCGATAATAATAATAATAATAAGGATAATAATAATAGTTATAGCGATAATAATAATAGTAATAAGGATAATAATAACAGTTATAGCGTCAATAATAACAGTAATAAGGATAATAATAATAGTTATTAGGATAAAGGCAAGAGTAATACTGATAGTAACAATAGAATAAGGATAATGATAACCGATATAGCGATACTAATAATAATAAGGATAATAATAATAGTTATAAGGATAAAGACAAGAGGAATAGGGATAATAATAATAATAATAAGAATAATAATAACGGTTATAGCGATAATTATAATAGTAATAAGGATAATAATAACAGTTATAGCGATAATAATAATAATAATAAGGATAATAATAATAGTTATAAGGATAAAGACAAGAGGAATAGGGATAATAATAATAATAATAAGAATAATAATAACAGTTATAGCGATAATAATAATAGTAATAAGGATAATAATAACAGTTATAGCGATAATAATAATAATAATAAGGATAATAATAATAGTTATAAGGATAAAGACAAGAGGAATAGGGATAATAATAATAATAATAAGAATAATAATAACAGTTATAGCGATAATTATAATAGTAATAAGGATAATAATAAAAGTTATAGCGATAATAATAATAATAATAAGGATAATAATAATAGTTATAAGGATAAAGACAAGAGGAATAGGGATAATAATAATAAGAATAATAATAACAGTTATAGCGATAATAATAATAGTAATAAGGATAATAATAACAGTTATAGCGTCAATAATAACAGTAATAAGGATAATAATAATAGTTATAAGGATAAAGGCAAGAGGAATAGGGATAATAATAATAATAATAAGAATTATAATAACAGTTATAGCGATAATAATAATAGTAATAAGGATAATAATAATAGCTATAAGGATAAAGACAAGAGGAATAGGGATAATAATAATAATAATAAGAATAATAATAACAGTTATAGCGATAATAATAATAGTAATACGGATAATAATATCAGTTATAGCGTCAATAATAACAGTAATAAGGATAATAATAATAGTTATAACGATAAAGGCAAGAGTAATACTGATCGTAACAATAGAGTAAGGATAATGATAACAGTTATAGCGATAATAATAATAATAATAAGGATAATAATAATAGTTATAAGGATAAAGACAAGAGGAATAGGGATAATAATAATAATAATAAGAATAATAATAACAGTTATAGCGATAATAATAATAGTAATAAGGATAATAATAACAGTTATAGCGATAATAATAATAATAATAAGGATAATAATAATAGTTATAAGGATAAAGACAAGAGGAATAGGGATAATAATAATAATAATAAGAATAATAATAACAGTTATAGCGATAATAATAATAGTAATAAGGATAATAATAACAGTTATAGCGTCAATAATAACAGTAATAAGGCTAATAATAATAGTTATAAGCATAAAGGCAAGAGTAATACTGATAGTAACAATAGAATAAGGATAATAATAACAGTTATAGCGATAATAATAATAATAATAAGGATAATAATCATAGTTATAAGGATAAAGACAAGAGGAATAGGGATAATAATAATAATAATAATAATAATAATAACAGTTATAGCGATAATAATAATAGTAATAAGGATAATAATAACAGTTATAGCGATAATAATAATAATAATAAGGATAATAATAATAGTTATAAGGATAAAGACAAGAGGAATAGGGATAATAATAATAATAATAAGAATAATAATAACAGTTATAGCGATAATTATAATAGTAATAAGGATAATAATAAAAGTTATAGCGATAATAATAATAATAATAAGGATAATAATAATAGTAATAAGGATAATAATAACAGTTATAGCGTCAATAATAACAGTAATAAGGATAATAATAATAGTTATAAGGATAAAGGCAAGAGGAATAGGGATAATAATAATAATAATAAGAATTATAATAACAGTTATAGCGATAATAATAATAGTAATAAGGATAATAATAATAGCTATAAGGATAAAGACAAGAGGAATAGGGATAATAATAATAATAATAAGAATAATAATAACAGTTATAGCGATAATAATAATAGTAATACGGATAATAATATCAGTTATAGCGTCAATAATAACAGTAATAAGGATAATAATAATAGTTATAACGATAAAGGCAAGAGTAATACTGATAGTAACAATAGAGTAAGGATAATGATAACAGTTATAGCGATAATAATAATAATAATAAGGATAATAATAATAGTTATAAGGATAAAGACAAGAGGAATAGGGATAATAATAATAATAATAAGAATAATAATAACGGTTATAGCGATAATTATAATAGTAATAAGGATAATAATAACAGTTATAGCGATAATAATAATAATAATAAGGATAATAATAATAGTTATAAGGATAAAGACAAGAGGAATAGGGATAATAATAATAATAATAAGAATAATAATAACAGTTATAGCGATAATAATAATAGTAATAAGGATAATAATAACAGTTATAGCGATAATAATAATAATAATAAGGATAATAATAATAGTTATAAGGATAAAGACAAGAGGAATAGGGATAATAATAATAATAATAAGAATAATAATAACAGTTATAGCGATAATAATAATAGTAATAAGGATAATAATAACAGTTATAGCGTCAATAATAACAGTAATAAGGATAATAATAATAGTTATAAGCATAAAGGCAAGAGTAATACTGATAGTAACAATAGAATAAGGATAATAATAACAGTTATAGCGATAATAATAATAATAATAAGGATAATAATCATAGTTATAAGGATAAAGACAAGAGGAATAGGGATAATAATAATAATAATAATAATAATAATAATAACAGTTATAGCGATAATAATAATAGTAATAAGGATAATAATAACAGTTATAGCGCCAATAATAACAGTAATAAGGATAATAATAATAGTTATAAGGATAAAGGCAAGAGTAATACTGATAGTAACAATAGAATAAGGATAATGATAACAGTTATAGCGATAATAATAATAACAATAAGGATAATAATAATAGTTATAAGGATAAAGACAAGAGGAATTTGGATAATAATAATAATAATAAGAATAATAATAACAGTTATAGCGATAATTATAATAGTAATAAGGATAACAATAACAGTTATAGCGATAATAATAATAATAATAAGGATAATAATAATAGTTATAAGGATAAAGACAAGAGGAATAGGGATAATAATAATAATAATAAGAATAATAATAACAGTTATAGCGATAATTATAATAGTAATAAGGATAATAATAAAAGTTATAGCGATAATAATAATAATAATAAGGATAATAATAATAGTTATAAGGATAAAGACAAGAGGAATAGGGATAATAATAATAAGAATAATAATAACAGTTATAGCGATAATAATAATAGTAATAAGGATAATAATAACAGTTATAGCGTCAATAATAACAGTAATAAGGATAATAATAATAGTTATAAGGATAAAGGCAAGAGGAATAGGGATAATAATAATAATAATAAGAATTATAATAACAGTTATAGCGTCAATAATAACAGTAATAAGGATAATAATAATAGTTATAAGGATAAAGGCAAGAGGAATAGGGATAATAAAAATAATAATAATAAGAATAATAATAACAGTTATAGCGATAATAATAATAGTAATAAGGATAATAATAACAGTTATAGCGATAATAATAATAATAATAAGGATAATAATAATAATTATAAGGATAAAGAAAAGAGCAATAGGGATAATAATAATAGTAATAAGAATAATAATAACAGCTATAGCGATAATAATAATAATAATAAGGATAATAATAGTTATAAGGATAAAGACAAGAGGACTAGGGATAATAATAATAATAATAAGAATTATAATAACAGTTATAGCGATAATAATATTAGTAATAAGGATAATAATTACAGTTATAGCGATAATAATAATAATAATAAGGATAATAATATTAGTTATAAGGATAAAGACAAGAGGAATAGGGATAATAATAATAATAATAAGAATAATAATAACAGTTATAGCGATAATTATAATAGTAATAAGGATAACAATAACAGTTATAGCGATAATAATAATAATAATAAGGATAATAATAATAGTTATAGCGATAATAATAATAGTAATAAGGATAATAATAACAGTTATAGCGTCAATAATAACAGTAATAAGGATAATAATAATAGTTATTAGGATAAAGGCAAGAGTAATACTGATAGTAACAATAGAATAAGGATAATGATAACCGTTATAGCGATACTAATAATAATAAGGATAATAATAATAGTTATAAGGATAAAGACAAGAGGAATAGGGATAATAATAATAATAATAAGAATAATAATAACGGTTATAGCGATAATTATAATAGTAATAAGGATAATAATAACAGTTATAGCGACAATAATAATAATAATAATAAGGATAATAATAATAGTTATAAGGATAAAGACAAGAGGAATAGGGATAATAATAATAATAAGAAGAATAATAATAACAGTTATAGCGATAATAATAATAGTAATAAGGATAATAATAACAGTTATAGCGATAATAATAATAATAATAATAAGGATAATAATAATAGTTATAAGGATAAAGACAAGAGGAATAGGGATAATAATAATAATAATAAGAATAATAATAACAGTTATAGCGATAATAATAATAGTAATAAGGATAATAATAACAGTTATAGCGTCAATAATAACAGTAATAAGGATAATAATAATAGTTATAAGCATAAAGGCAAGAGTAATACTGATAGTAACAATAGAATAAGGATAATAATAACAGTTATAGCGATAATAATAATAATAATAAGGATAATAATAATAGTTATAAGGATAAAGACAAGAGGAATAGGGATAATAATAATAATAATAATAATAATAATAACAGTTATAGCGATAATAATAATAGTAATAAGGATAATAATAACAGTTATAGCGCCAATAATAACAGTAATAAGGATAATAATAATAGTTATAAGGATAAAGGCAAGAGTAATACTGATAGTAACAATAGAATAAGGATAATGATAACAGTTATAGCGATAATAATAATAACAATAAGGATAATAATAATAGTTATAAGGATAAAGACAAGAGGAATTTGGATAATAATAATAATAATAAGAATAATAATAACAGTTATAGCGATAATTATAATAGTAATAAGGATAACAATAACAGTTATAGCGATAATAATAATAATAATAGTTATAAGGATAAAGGCAAGAGTAATACTGATAGTAACAATAGAATAAGGATAATGATAACAGTTATAGCGATAATAATAATAATAATAAGGATAATAATAATAGTTATAAGGATAAAGACAAGAGGAATAGGGATAATAATAATAATAATAAGAATAATAATAACAGTTATAGCGATAATTATAATAGTAATAAGGATAATAATAAAAGTTATAGCGATAATAATAATAATAATAAGGATAATAATAATAGTTATAAGGATAAAGACAAGAGGAATAGGGATAATAATAATAAGAATAATAATAACAGTTATAGCGATAATAATAATAGTAATAAGGATAATACTAACAGTTATAGCGTCAATAATAACAGTAATAAGGATAATAATAATAGTTATAAGGATAAAGGCAAGAGGAATAGGGATAATAATAATAATAATAAGAATTATAATAACAGTTATAGCGATAATAATAATAGTAATAAGGATAATAATAATAGTTATAAGGATAAAGACAAGAGGAATAGGGATAATAAAAATAATAATAATAAGAATAATAACAACAGTTATAGCGATAATAATAATAGTAATAAGGATAATAATAACAGTTATAGCGTCAATAATAACAGTAATAAGGATAATAATAATAGTTATAAGGATAAAGGCAAGAGTAATGCGGATAGTAACGATAGAATAAGGATAATGATAATAGTTATAAGGATAAAGGCAAGAGTAATGCGGATAGTAACGATAGAATAAGGATAATGATAACAGTTATAGCGATAATAATAATAGTAATAAGGACAATAATAACAGTTATAGCGATAATAATAATAGTAATAATTATAATAATAATAGTTATAAGGATAAAGACAAGAGGAATAGGGATAATAATAATAATAATAATAATAAGAATAATAATAACAGTTATAGCGATAATATTAATAGTAATAAGGATAATAATAATAGTTATAAGGATAAAGACAAGAGGAATAGGGACAGTAATAATAGAATGAGGACAATAATCACAGTTATAGCGATAATAATAATAATAATTAGGATAATAATAATAGTTAGAAGGATAAAGACAAGAGGAATAGGGATAATAAAAATAATAATAATAAGAATAATAATAACAGTTATAGCGATAATAATAATAGTAATAAGGATAATAATAACAGTTATAGCGATAATAATAATAATAATAAGGATAATAATAATAGTTATAAGGATAAAGACAAGAGGAATAGGGATAATAATAATAATAATAAGAATAATAATAACAGTTATAGCGGTAATTATAATAGTAATAAGGATAATAATAACAGTTATAGCGATAATAATAATAATAATAATAAGGATAATAATAATAGCTATAAGGATAAAGACAAGAGGAATAGGGATAATAATAATAATAATAAGAATAATAATAACAGTTATAGCGATAATAATAATAGTAATACGGATAATAATATCAGTTATAGCGTCAATAATAACAGTAATAAGGATAATAATAATAGTTATAAGGATAAAGGCAAGAGTAATACTGATAGTAACAATAGAGTAAGGATAATGATAACAGTTATAGCGATAATAATAATAATAATAAGGATAATGATAATAGTTATAAGGATAAAGACAAGAGGAATAGGGATAATAATAATAATAATAAGAATAATAATAACAGTTATAGCGATAATAATAATAGTAATAAGGATAATAATAACAGTTATAGCGTCAATAATAACAGTAATAAGGATAATAATAATAGTTATAAGGATAAAGGCAAGAGTAATACTGATAGTAACAATAGAATAAGGATAATGATAACAGTTATAGCGATAATAATAATAATAATAAGGATAATAATAACAGTTATAGCGTCAATAATAACAGTAATAAGGATAATAATAATAGTTATAAGGATAAAGGCAAGAGTAATACTGATAGTAACAATACAATAAGGATAATGATAACAGTTATAGCGATGATAATAACAGTAAGAATGATAATAATAACAGTTATAGCGCTAATAATAATAATAATAATAAGGATAAAAATAATAGTTTTAAGGATAAAGACAAGAATAATACGGATAGTAACAATAGAATGAGGATAATAATAATAGTTATAAGGATAAAGGCAAGAGTAATACGGATAGTAACGATAGAATAAGGATAATAATAACAGTTATAGCGATAATAATAATAGTAATAAGGATAATAATAACAGTTATAGCGATAATAATAATAATAATAAGGATAATAATAATAATTATAAGGATAAAGAAAAGAGCAATAGGGATAATAATAATAGTAATAAGAATAATAATAACAGCTATAGCGATAATAATAATAATAATAAGGATAATAATAGTTATAAGGATAAAGACAAGAGGACTAGGGATAATAATAATAATAATAAGAATAATAATAACAGCTATAGCGATAATAATAATAATAATAAGGATAATAATAGTTATAAGGATAAAGACAAGAGGACTAGGGATAATAATAATAATAATAAGAATTATAATAACAGTTATAGCGATAATAATAATAGTAATAAGGATAATAATTACAGTTATAGCGATAATAATAATAATAATAAGGATAATAATATTAGTTATAAGGATAAAGACAAGAGGAATAGGGATAATAATAATAATAATAAGAATAATAATAATAACAGTTATAGCGATAATTATAATAGTAATAAGGATAACAATAACAGTTATAGCGATAATAATAATAATAATAAGGATAATAATAATAGTTATAGCGATAATAATAATAGTAATAAGGATAATAATAACAGTTATAGCGTCAATAATAACAGTAATAAGGATAATAATAACAGTTATTAGGATAAAGGCAAGAGTAATACTGATAGTAACAATAGAATAAGGATAATGATAACCGTTATAGCGATAATAATAATAATAAGGATAATAATAATAGTTATAAGGATAAAGACAAGAGGAATAGGGATAATAATAATAATAATAAGAATAATAATAACGGTTATAGCGATAATTATTATAGTAATAAGGATAATAATAACAGTTATAGCGATAATAATTATAATAATAAGGATAATAATAATAGTTATAAGGATAAAGACAAGAGGAATAGCGATAATAATAATAATAATAAGGATAATAATAATAGTTATAGCGATAATAATAATAGTAATAAGGATAATAATAACAGTTATAGCGTCAATAATAACAGTAATAAGGATAGTAATAACAGTTATTAGGATAAAGGCAAGAGTAATACTGATAGTAACAATAGAATAAGGATAATGATAACCGTTATAGCGATAATAATAATAATAAGGATAATAATAATAGTTATAAGGATAAAGACAAGAGGAATAGGGATAATAATAATAATAATAAGAATAATAATAACGGTTATAGCGATAATTATTATAGTAATAAGGATAATAATAACAGTTATAGCGATAATAATTATAATAATAAGGATAATAATAATAGTTATAAGGAGAAAGACAAGAGGAATAGGGATAATAATAATAATAATAAGAATAATAATAACAGTTATAGCGATAATAATAATAGTAATAAGGATAATAATAACAGTTATAGCGATAATAATAATAATAATAAGGATAATAATAATAGTTATAAGGATAAAGACAAGAGGAATAGGGATAATAATAATAATAATAAGAATAATAATAACAGTTATAGCGATAATAATAATAGTGGTAAGGATAATAATATCAGTTATAGCGTCAATAATAACAGTAATAAGGATAATAATAATAGTTATAAGCATAAAGGCAAGAGTAATACTGATAGTAACAATAGAATAAGGATAATAATAACAGTTAAAGCGATAATAATAATAATAATAAGGATAATAATAATAGTTATAAGGATAAAGACAAGAGGAATAGGGATAATAATAATAATAATAATAATAATAATAACAGTTATAGCGATAATAATAATAGTAATAAGGATAATAATAACAGTTATAGCGCCAATAATAACAGTAATAAGGATAATAATAATAGTTATAAGGATAAAGGCAAGAGTAATACTGATAGTAACAATAGAATAAGGATAATGATAACAGTTATAGCGATAATAATAATAATAATAGTTATAAGGATAAAGGCAAGAGTAATACTGATAGTAACAATAGAATAAGGATAATGATAACAGTTATAGCGATAATAATAATAGTTATAAGGATAAAGACAAGAGGAATAGGGATAATAATAATAATAATAAGAATAATAATAACAGTGATAGCGATAATTATAATAGTAATAAGGATAATAATAAAAGTTATAGCGATAATAATAATAATAATAAGGATAATAATAATAGTTATAAGGATAAAGACAAGAGGAATAGGGATAATAATAATAAGAATAATAATAACAGTTATAGCGATAATAATAATAGTAATAAGGATAATAATAACAGTTATAGCGTCAATAATAACAGTAATAAGGATAATAATAATAGTTATAAGGATAAAGGCAAGAGGAATAGGGATAATAATAATAATAATAAGAATTATAATAACAGTTATAGCGATAATAATAATAGTAATAAGGATAATAATAATAGTTATAAGGATAAAGACAAGAGGAATAGGGATAATAAAAATAATAATAATAAGAATAATAATAACAGTTATAGCGATAATAATAATAGTAATAAGGATAATAATAACAGTTATAGCGATAATAATAATAATAATAAGGATAATAATAATAATTATAAGGATAAAGAAAAGAGAAATAGGGATAATAATAATAGTAATAAGAATAATAATAACAGCTATAGCGATAATAATAATAATAATAAGGATAATAATAGTTATAAGGATAAAGACAAGAGGAATAGGGATAATAATAATAATAAGAAGAATAATAATAACAGTTATAGCGATAATTATAATAGTAATAAGGATAATAATAACAGTTATAGCGTCAATAATAACAGTAATAAGGATAATAATAATAGTTATAAGGATAAAGGCAAGAGTAATACTGATAGTAACAATAGAATAAGGATAATGAGAACAGTTATAGCGATAATAATAATAATAATAAGGATAATGATAATAGTTATAAGGATAAAGACAAGAGGAATAGGGATAATAATAATAATAATAAGAATAAGAATAACAGTTATAGCGATAATAATAATAGTAATAAGGATAATAATAACAGTTATAGCGTCAATAATAACAGTAATAAGGATAATAATAATAGTTATAAGGATAAAGGCAAGAGTAATACTGATAGTAACAATAGAATAAGGATAATGATAACAGTTATAGCGATAATAATAATAATAATAAGGATAATAATAACAGTTATAGCGTCAATAAAACAGTAATAAGGATAATAATAATAGTTATAAGGATAAAGGCAAGAGTAATACTGATAGTAACAATAGAATAAGGATAATGATAACAGTTATAGCGATGATAATAACAGTAAGAATGATAATAATAACAGTTATAGCGCTAATAATAATAATAATAAGGATAAAAATAATAGTTTTAAGGATAAAGACAAGAATAATACGGATAGTAACAATAGAATGAGGATAATAATAATAGTTATAAGGATAAAGGCAAGAGTAATACGGATAGTAACGATAGAATAAGGATAATGATAACAGTTATAGCGATAATAATTATAGTAATAATTATCATAATAATAGTTATAAGGATAAAGACAAGAGGAATAGGGATAATAATAATAATAAGAAGAATAATAATAGCAGTTATAGCGATAATAATAATAATAATAAGGATAATAATAATAGTTATAAGGATAAAGACAAGAGGAATAGGGACAGTAATAATAGAATGAGGACAATAATAACAGTTATATCGATAATAGTAATAATAATTAGGATAATAATAATAGTTATAAGGATAAAGACAAGAGGAATAGGGATAATAATAATAATAATAATAAGAATAATAATAACAGTTATAGCGATAATAATAATAGTAATAATAAGAATAATAATAACAGTTATAGCGATAATAATAATAGTAATAAGGATAATAATAACAGTTATAGCGATAATAATAATAATAACAAGGATAATAATAATAGTTATAAGGATAAAGGCAAGAGTAATACGGATAGTAACAATAGAATAAGGATAATGATAACAGTTATAGCGATAATAATAATAGTAATAAGGATAATAATAATAGTTATAAGGATAAAGGCAAGAGTAATACTGATAGTAACAATAGAATAAGGATAATGATAACAGTTATAGCGATGATAATAACAGTAAGAATGATAATAATAACAGTTATAGCGCTAATAATAATAATAATAAGGATAAAAATAATAGTTTTAAGGATAAAGACAAGAATAATACGGATAGTAACAATAGAATGAGGATAATAATAATAGTTATAAGGATAAAGGCAAGAGTAATACGGATAGTAACGATAGAATAAGGATAATGATAACAGTTATAGCGATAATAATTATAGTAATAAGGACAATAATAACAGTTATAGCGATAATAATAATAGTAATAATTATCATAATAATAGTTATAAGGATAAAGACAAGAGGAATAGGGATAATAATAATAATAAGAAGAATAATAATAGCAGTTATAGCGATAATAATAATAATAATAAGGATAATAATAATAGTTATAAGGATAAAGGCAAGAGTAATACTGATAGTAACAATAGAATAAGGATAATGATAACAGTTATAGCGATAATTATAATAGTAATAAGGATAATAATAACAGTTATAGCGATAATTATAATAGTAATAAGGATAATAATAACAGTTATAAGGATAAAGACAAGAGGAATAGGGATAATAATAATAATAATAATAAGAATAATAATAACAGTTATAGCGATAATAATAATAGTAATAAGGATAATAATAACAGTTATAGCGATAATAATAATAATAACAAGGATAATAATAATAGTTATAAGGATAAAGGCAAGAGTAATACGGATAGTAACAATAGAATAAGGATAATAATAACAGTTATAGCGATAATAATAATTATAATAATAATAATAATAACAGTTATAGCGATAATTATAATAGTAATAAGGATAATAATAACAGTTATAGCGATAATAATAATAATAACAGTTATAAGGATAAAGGCAAGAGTAATACTGATAGTAACAATAGAGTAAGGATAATGATAACAGTTATAGCGATAATTATAATAGTAATAAGGATAATAATAACAGTTATAGCGATAATAATAATAATAATAATAATAATAATAACAGTTATAGCGATAATTATAATAGTAATAAGGATAATAATAACAGTTATAGCGATAATAATAATAATAACAGTTATAAGGATAAAGGCAAGAGTAATACTGATAGTAACAATAGAGTAAGTATAATAATAATAGTTATAAGGATAAAGGCAAGAGTAATACTGATAGTAACAATAGAATAAGGATAATGATAACAGTTATAGCGATAATAATAATAGTAATAAGGATAATAATAACAGTTATAGCGTCAATAATAACAGTAATAAGGATAATAATAATAGTTATAAGGATAAAGGCAAGAGCAATACTGATAGTAACAATAGAATAAGGATAATGATAACAGTTATAGCGATAATAATAATAATAATAAGGATAATAATAATAGTTATAAGGATAAACACAAGAGGAATAGGGATAATAATAATAATAATAATAATAATAAGAATAATAATAACAGTTATAGCGATAATAATAATAGTAATAATCATAATAATAACAGTTATAGCGTCAATAATAACAGTAATAAGGATAATTATAATAGTTATAAGGATAAAGACCTGAGTAATAGGGATAGTAACAATAGAATAAGGATAATAATAATAGTTATAAGGATAAAGACAAGTGGAATAGGGATAATAATAATAATAAGAAGAATAATAATAACAGTTATAGCGATAATTATAATAGTAATCAGGATAACAATAACAGTTATAGCGATAATAATAATAATAATAAGGATAATAATAATAGTTATCAGGATAAAGGCAAGAGGAATGGGGATAATAATAATAATAATAAGAATAATAATAACAGTTATAGCGATAATAATAATAATAATAAGGATAATAATAATAGTTATAAGGATAAACACAAGAGGAATAGGGATAATAATAATAATAATAATAATAAGAATAATAATAACAGTTATAGCGATAATAATAATAGTAATAATCATAATAATAACAGTTATAGCGTCAATAATAACAGTAATAAGGATAATTATAATAGTTATAAGGATAAAGACCTGAGTAATAGGGATAGTAACAATAGAATAAGGATAATAATAATAGTTATAAGGATAAAGACAAGAGGAATAGGGATAATAATAATAATAATAAGAATAATAATAACAGTTATAGCGATAATTATAATAGTACTAAGGATAACAATAACAGTTATAGCGATAATAATAATAGTAATAAGGATAATAATAACAGTTATAGCGTCAATAATAACAGTAATAAGGATAATAATAATAGTTATAAGGATAAAGGCAAGAGTAATACTGATAGTAACAATAGAATAACGATAATGATAACAGTTATAGCGATAATAATAATAATAATAAGGATAATAATAATAGTTATGAGGATAAAGACAAGAGGAATAGGGATAATAATAATAATAATAAGAATAATAATAACAGTTATAGCGATAATTATAATAGTAATATGGATAACAATAACAGTTATAGCGATAATAATAATAATAACAAGGATAATAATAATAGTTATAAGGATAAAGAAAAGAGAAATAGGGATAATAATAATAGTAATAAGAATAATAATATCAGTTATAGCGATAATAATAATAATAACAAGGATAATAATAATAGTTATAAGGATAAAGGCAAGAATAATACGGATAGTAACAATAGAATAAGGATAATGATAACAGTTATAGCGATAATAATAATAGTAATAAGGATAATAATAACAGTTATAGCGTCAATAATAACAGTAATAAGGATAATAATAATAGTTATAAGGATAAAGGCAAGAGTAATACTGATAGTAACAATAGAATGAGGATAATGATAACAGTTATAGCGATAATAATAATAATAATAATAAGGATAATAGTAATAGTTATAAGGATAAAGACAAGAGGAATAGGGATAATAATAATAATAATAAGAATAATAATAACAGTTATAGCGATAATTATAATAGTAATAAGGATAATAATAAAAGTTATAGCGATAATAATAATAATAGTTATAAGGATAAAGACAAGAGGAATAGGGATAATAATACTAATAATAAGAATAATAATAACAGTTATAGCGATAATAATAATAGTAATAATCATAATAATAACAGTTATAGCGTCAATAAAAACAGTAATAAGGATAATTATAATAGTTATAACGATAAAGACCAGAGTAATACGGATAGTAACAATAGAATAAGGATAATAATAATATTTATAAGGATAAAGGCAAGAGTAATACTGATAGTAACAATAGAATAAGGATAATGATAACAGTTATAGCGATAATAATAATAGTAATAAGGATAATAATAATAGTTATAGCGATAATAATAATAATAATAAGGATAATAATAATAGTTATAAGGATAAAGACAAGAGGAATAGGGATAATAATGATAATAATAAGAATAATAATAACAGTTATAGCGATAATTATAATAGTAATAAGGATAACAATAACAGTTATAGCGATAATAATAATAGTTATAAGGATAAAGACAAGAGGAATAGGGATAATAATAATAATAAGAATAATAATAATAACAGTTATAGCGGTAATAATAATAGTAATAAGGATAATAATAACAGTTATAGCGTCAATAATAACAGTAATAAGGATAATAATAATAGTTATAAGGATAAAGGCAAGAGTAATACTGATAGTAACAATAGGAATAAGGATAATGATAACAGTTATAGCGATAATATTAATAATAATAAGGATAATAATAATAGTTATAAGGATAAAGACGAGAGGAATAGGGATAATAATAATATTAAGAAGAATAATAATAACAGTTATAGCGATAATAATCATATTAATAATCATAATAATAGCAGTTATAGCGTCAATAATAACAGTAATAAGGATAATTATAATAGTTATAAGGATAAAGACCAGAGTAATACGGATAGTAACAATAGAATAAGGATAATAATAATAGTTATAAGGATAAAGGCAAGAGTAATGCGGATAGTAACAATTGAATAAGGATAATGATAACAGTTAAAGCGATAATAATAATAATAATAATAAGGATAATAATAATAGTTATAAGGATAAACACAAGAGGAATAGGGATAATAATAATAATAATAATAATAAGAATAATAATAACAGTTATAGCGATAATAATAATAGTAATAATCATAATAATAACAGTTATAGCGTCAATAATAACAGTAATAAGGATAATTATAATAGTTATAAGGATAAAGACCTGAGTAATAGGGATAGTAACAAAAGAATAAGGATAATAATAATAGTTATAAGGATAAAGACAAGAGGAATAGGGATAATAATAATAATAATAAGAATAATAATAACAGTTATAGCGATAATAATAATAATAATAAGGATAATAATAATAGTTATAAGGATAAAGACAAGAGGAATAGGGATAATAATAATAATAATAAGAATAATAATAACAGTTATAGGGATAATAATAATAGTAATAAGGATAATAATAACAGTTATAGCGTCAATAATAACAGTAATAAGGATAATAATAATAGTTATAAGGATAAAGGCAAGAGCAATACTGATAGTAACAATAGAATAAGGATAATGATAACAGTTATAGCGATAATAATAATAATAATAAGGATAATAATAATAGTTATAAGGATAAACACAAGAGGAATAGGGATAATAATAATAATAATAATAATAATAAGAATAATAATAACAGTTATAGCGATAATAATAATAGTAATAATCATAATAATAACAGTTATAGCGTCAATAATAACAGTAATAAGGATAATTATAATAGTTATAAGGATAAAGACCTGAGTAATAGGGATAGTAACAATAGAATAAGGATAATAATAATAGTTATAAGGATAAAGACAAGTGGAATAGGGATAATAATAATAATAAGAAGAATAATAATAACAGTTATAGCGATAATTATAATAGTAATCAGGATAACAATAACAGTTATAGCGATAATAATAATAATAATAAGGATAATAATAATAGTTATCAGGATAAAGGCAAGAGGAATGGGGATAATAATAATAATAATAAGGATAATAATAATAGTTATAAGGATAAACACAAGAGGAATAGGGATAATAATAATAATAATAATAATAAGAATAATAATAACAGTTATAGCGATAATAATAATAGTAATAATCATAATAATAACAGTTATAGCGTCAATAATAACAGTAATAAGGATAATTATAATAGTTATAAGGATAAAGACCTGAGTAATAGGGATAGTAACAATAGAATAAGGATAATAATAATAGTTATAAGGATAAAGACAAGAGGAATAGGGATAATAATAATAATAATAAGAATAATAATAACAGTTATAGCGATAATTATAATAGTACTAAGGATAACAATAACAGTTATAGCGATAATAATAATAATAACAAGGATAATAATAATAGTTATAAGGATAAAGAAAAGAGAAATAGGGATAATAATAATAGTAATAAGAATAATAATATCAGTTATAGCGATAATAATAATAATAATAAGGATAATAATAATAGTTATAAGGATAAAGGCAAGAATAATACGGATAGTAACAATAGAATAAGGATAATGATAACAGTTATAGCGATAATAATAATAGTAATAAGGATAATAATAACAGTTATAGCGTCAATAATAACAGTAATAAGGATAATAATAATAGTTATAAGGATAAAGGCAAGAGTAATACTGATAGTAACAATAGAATGAGGATAATGATAACAGTTATAGCGATAATAATAATAATAATAATAAGGATAATAATAATAGTTATAAGGATAAAGACAAGAGGAATAGGGATAATAATAATAATAATAAGAATAATAATAACAGTTATAGCGATAATTATAATAGTAATAAGGATAATAATAAAAGTTATAGCGATAATAATAATAATAATAAGGATAATAATAATAGTTATAAGGATAAAGACAAGAGGAATAGGGATAATAATACTAATAATAAGAATAATAATAACAGTTATAGCGATAATAATAATAGTAATAATCATAATAATAACAGTTATAGCGTCAATAAAAACAGTAATAAGGATAATTATAATAGTTATAAGGATAAAGACCAGAGTAATACGGATAGTAACAATAGAATAAGGATAATAATAATAGTTATAAGGATAAAGGCAAGAGTAATGCGGATAGTAACAATTGAATAAGGATAATGATAACAGTTAAAGCGATAATAATAATAATAATAATAAGGATAATAATAATAGTTATAAGGATAAAGACAAGAAGAATAGGGATAATAATAATAATAATATGAATAATAATAACAGTTATAGCGATAATTATAATAAAATAAGGATAATAATAACAGTTATAGCGATAATAATAATAATAATAAGGATAATAATAATAGTTATAAGGATAAAGACAAGAGGAATAGGGATAATAATAATAATAATAAGAATAATAATAACAGTTATAGCGATAATAATAATAGTAATAAGGATAATAATAACAGTTATAGCGTCAATAATAACAGTAATAAGGATAATAATAATAGTTATAAGGATAAAGGCAAGAGTAATACTGATAGTAACAATAGAATAACGATAATGATAACAGTTATAGCGATAATAATAATAATAATAAGGATAATAATAATAGTTATGAGGATAAAGACAAGAGGAATAGGGATAATAATAATAATAATAAGAATAATAATAACAGTTATAGCGATAATTATAATAGTAATATGGATAACAATAACAGTTATAGCGATAATAATAATAATAACAAGGATAATAATAATAGTTATAAGGATAAAGAAAAGAGAAATAGGGATAATAATAATAGTAATAAGAATAATAATATCAGTTATAGCGATAATAATAATAATAATAAGGATAATAATAATAATTATAAGGATAAAGGCAAGAATAATACGGATAGTAACAATAGAATAAGGATAATGATAACAGTTATAGCGATAATAATAATAGTAATAAGGATAATAATAACAGTTATAGCGTCAATAATAACAGTAATAAGGATAATAATAATAGTTATAAGGATAAAGGCAAGAGTAATACGGATAGTAACAATTGAATAAGGATAATGATAACAGTTAAAGCGATAATAATAATAATAATAATAAGGATAATAATAATAGTTATAAGGATAAAGACAAGAGGAATAGGGATAATAATAATAATAATAAGAATAATAGTAACAGTTATAGCGATAATTATAATAGTAATAAGGATAATAATAAAAGTTATAGCGATAATAATAATAATAATAAGGATAATAATAATAGTTATAAGGATAAAGACACGAGGAATAGGGATAATAATAATAATAATGAGAATAATAATAACAGTTATAGCGTCAATAATAACAGTAATAAGGATAATAATAATAGTTATAAGGATAAAGACAAGAGGAATAGGGATAATAATAATAGTAATAAGAATAATAATAACAGTTACAGCGATAATAATAATAATAATATGGATAATAATAATAGTTAAAAGGATAAAGAAAAGAGAAATAGGAATAATAATAATAGTAATAAGAATAATAATAACAGTTACAGCGATAATAATAATAATAATAAGGATAATAATAATAGTTATAAGGATAAAGGCAAGAGTAATACGGATAGTAACAATAGAATAAGGATAATAATAACAGTTATAGCGATAATAATAATAATAATAAGGATAATAATAATAGTTATAAGGATAAAGACAAGTGGAATAGGGATAATAATAATAATAATAAGAATAATAATAACAGTTATAGCGATAATAATAATAGTAATAAGGATAATAATAACAGTTATAGCGTCAATAATAATAGTAATAAGGATAATAATAACAGTTATAGCGATAATAATAATAATAATAATAAGGATAATAATAGTTATAAGGATAAAGACAAGAGGAATAGGGATAATAATAATAAGAATAAGAATAATAATAACAGTTATAGCGATAATAATAATAGTAATAAGGATAATAATAACAGTTATAGCGATAATAATAATAATAATAAGGATAATAATAATAGTTATAAGGATAAAGACAAGAGGAATAGGGATAATAATAATAATAATAATAATAAGGATAATGATAACAGTTATAGCGATAATAATAATAGTAATAAGGATAATGATAATAAGAGAAATAGGGATAATAATAATAGTAATAAGAATAATAATAACAGTTACAGCGATAATAATAATAATAATAAGGATAATAATAATAGTTATAAGGTTAAAGGCAAGAGTAATACGGATAGTAACAATAGAATAAGGATAATAATAACAGTTATAGCGATAATAATAATTATAATAATAATAATAAGGATAATAATAATAGTTATAAGGATAAAGACAGTAGGAATAGTGATAACAATAATAGTAATAGGAATAAAGGCAAGAGTAATACGGATAGTAACAATAGAATAAGGATAATGATAACAGTTATAGCGATAATAATAATAGTAATAAGGATAATAATAATAGTTATAAGGATAAAGACAAGAGGAATAGGGATAATAATAATAATAATAAGAATAATAATAACAGTTATAGCGATAATAATAATAATAATAAGGATAATAATAATAGTTATAAGGATAAAGACAGTAGGAATAGTGATAACAATAATAGTAATAGGAATAAAGGCAAGAGTAATACGGATAGTAACAATAGAATAAGGATAATGATAACAGTTATAGCGATAATAATAATAGTAATAAGGATAATAATAATAGTTATAAGGATAAAGACAAGAGGAATAGGGATAATAATAATAATAATAAGAATAATAATAACAGTTATAGCGATAATAATAATAGTAATAAGGATAATAATAACAGTTATAGCGATAATAATAATAGTAATAAGGATAATAATAATAGTTATAAGGATAACCACAAGAGGAATAGGGATAGTAATAATAATAATAAGGATAATATTAATAGTTATAAGGATAAAGACGAGAGGAATAGGGATAATAATAATAATAAGAAGAATAATAATAACAGTTATAGCGATAATAATAATAGTAATAATCATAATAATAACAGTTATAGCGTCAATAATAACGGCAATAAGGATAATTATAATAGTTATAAGGATGAAGACCAGAGTAACACGGATAGTAACAATAGAATAAGGATAATAATAACAGTTATAGCGATAGTAATAATTATAATAATAATAATAAGGATAATAATAATAGTTATAAGGATAAAGACAGTAGGAATAGTGATAACAATAATAGTAATAGGAATAAAGGCAAGAGTAATACGGATAGTAACAATAGAATAAGGATAATGATAACAGTTATAGCGATAATAATAATAGTAATAAGGATAATAATAATAGTTATAAGGATAAAGACAAGAGGAATAGGGATAATAATAATAATAATAAGAATAATAATAACAGTTATAGCGATAATAATAATAATAATAAGGATAATAATAATAGTTATAAGGATAAAGACAAGAGGAATAGGGATAATAATAATAATAATAAGAATAATAATAACAGTTATAGGGATAATAATAATAGTAATAAGGATAATAATAACAGTTATAGCGTCAATAATAACAGTAATAAGGATAATAATAATAGTTATAAGGATAAAGGCAAGAGCAATACTGATAGTAACAATAGAATAAGGATAATGATAACAGTTATAGCGATAATAATAATAATAATAAGGATAATAATAATAGTTATAAGGATAAACACAAGAGGAATAGGGATAATAATAATAATAATAATAATAAGAATAATAATAACAGTTATAGCGATAATAATAATAGTAATAATCATAATAATAACAGTTATAGCGTCAATAATAACAGTAATAAGGATAATTATAATAGTTATAAGGATAAAGACCTGAGTAATAGGGATAGTAACAATAGAATAAGGATAATAATAATAGTTATAAGGATAAAGACAAGAGGAATAGGGATAATAATAATAATAAGAAGAATAATAATAACAGTTATAGCGATAATTATAATAGTAATCAGGATAACAATAACAGTTATAGCGATAATAATAATAGTAATAAGGATAATAATAACAGTTATAGCGTCAATAATAACAGTAATAAGGATAATAATAATAGTTATAAGGATAAAGGCAAGAGTAATACTGATAGTAACAATAGAATAACGATAATGATAACAGTTATAGCGATAATAATAATAATAATAAGGATAATAATAATAGTTATGAGGATAAAGACAAGAGGAATAGGGATAATAATAATAATAAGAAGAATAATAATAACAGTTATAGCGATAATTATAATAGTAATATGGATAACAATAACAGTTATAGCGATAATAATAATAATAACAAGGATAATAATAATAGTTATAAGGATAAAGAAAAGAGAAATAGGGATAATAATAATAGTAATAAGAATAATAATATCTGTTATAGCGATAATAATAATAATAATAAGGATAATAATAATAGTTATAAGGATAAAGGCAAGAATAATACGGATAGTAACAATAGAATAAGGATAATGATAACAGTTATAGCGATAATAATAATAGTAATAAGGATAATAATAACAGTTATAGCGTCAATAATAACAGTAATAAGGATAATAATAATAGTTATAAGGATAAAGGCAAGAGTAATACGGATAGTAACAATTGAATAAGGATAATGATAACAGTTAAAGCGATAATAATAATAATAATAATAAGGATAATAATAATAGTTATAAGGATAAAGACAAGAGGAATAGGGATAATAATAATAATAATAAGAATAATAATAACAGTTATAGCGATAATTATAATAGTAATAAGGATAATAATAAAAGTTATAGCGATAATAATAATAATAATAAGGATAATAATAATAGTTATAAGGATAAAGACACGAGGAATAGGGATAATAATAATAATAATGAGAATAATAATAACAGTTATAGCGTCAATAATAACAGTAATAAGGATAATAATAATAGTTATAAGGATAAAGACAAGAGGAATAGGGATAATAATAATAGTAATAAGAATAATAATAACAGTTACAGCGATAATAATAATAATAATATGGATAATAATAATAGTTAAAAGGATAAAGAAAAGAGAAATAGGGATAATAATAATAGTAATAAGAATAATAATAACAGTTACAGCGATAATAATAATAATAATAAGGATAATAATAATAGTTATAAGGATAAAGGCAAGAGTAATACGGATAGTAACAATAGAATAAGGATAATAATAACAGTTATAGCGATAATAATAATAATAACAAGGATAATAATAATAGTTATAAGGATAAAGAAAAGAGAAATAGGGATAATAATAATAGTAATAAGAATAATAATAACAGTTATAGCGATAATAATAATAGTAATAAGGATAATAATAACAGTTATAGCGATAATAATAATAATAATAATAAGGATAATAATAATAGTTATAAGGATAAAGAAAAGAGTAATACGGATAGTAACAATAGAATAAGGATAATAATAACAGTTATAGCGATAATAATAATTATAATAATAATTATAAGGATAATAATAATAGTTATAAGGATAAAGACAGTAGGAATAGTGATAACAACAATAGTAATAGGAATAAAGGCAAGAGTAATACGGATAGTAACAATAGAATAAGGATAATGATAACAGTTATACCGATAATAATAATAGTAATAAGGATAACAATAATAGTTATAAGGATAAAGACAAGAGGCATAGGGATAATAATAATAATAATAGGAATAATAATAACAGTTATAGCGATAATAATAATAGTAATAAGGATAATAATAACAGTTATAGCGATAATAATAATAGAAATAAGGATAATAATAACAGTTATAGCGATAATAATAATAATAATAATAAGGATAATAATAGTTATAAGGATAAAGACAAGAGGAATAGTTATAATAATAATAAGAATAAGAATAATAATAACAGTTATAGCGATAATAATAATAGTAATAAGGATAATAATAACAGTTATAGCGATAATAATAATAATAATAAGGATAATAATAATAGTTATAAGGATAAAGACAAGAGGAATAGGGATAATAATAATAATAATAATAATAAGGATAATGATAACAGTTATAGCGATAATAATAATAGTAATAAGGATAATGATAATAAGAGAAATAGCGATAATAATAATAGTAATAAGGATAATAATAATAGTTATAAGGATAAAGACAAGAGGAATAGGGATAATAATAATAATAATAAGAATAATAATAACAGTTATAGCGATAATAATAATAGTAATAAGGATAATAATAACAGTTATAGCGATAATAATAATAGTAATAAGGATAATAATAATAGTTATAAGGATAACCACAAGAGGAATAGGGATAGTAATAATAATAATAAGGATAATATTAATAGTTATAAGGATAAAGACGAGAGGAATAGGGATAATAATAATAATAAGAAGAATAATAATAACAGTTATAGCGATAATAATAATAGTAATAATCATAATAATAACAGTTATAGCGTCAATAATAACGGCAATAAGGATAATTATAATAGTTATAAGGATGAAGACCAGAGTAACACGGATAGTAACAATAGAATAAGGATAATAATAACAGTTATAGCGATAGTAATAATTATAATAATAATAATAAGGATAATAATAATAGTTATAAGGATAAAGACAGTAGGAATAGTGATAACAATAATAGTAATAGGAATAAAGGCAAGAGTAATACGGATAGTAACAATAGAATAAGGATAATGATAACAGTTATAGCGATAATAATAATAGTAATAAGGATAATAATAATAGTTATAAGGATAAAGACAAGAGGAATAGGGATAATAATAATAATAATAAGAATAATAATAACAGTTATAGCGATAATAATAATAATAATAAGGATAATAATAATAGTTATAAGGATAAAGACAAGAGGAATAGGGATAATAATAATAATAATAAGAATAATAATAACAGTTATAGGGATAATAATAATAGTAATAAGGATAATAATAACAGTTATAGCGTCAATAATAACAGTAATAAGGATAATAATAATAGTTATAAGGATAAAGGCAAGAGCAATACTGATAGTAACAATAGAATAAGGATAATGATAACAGTTATAGCGATAATAATAATAATAATAAGGATAATAATAATAGTTATAAGGATAAACACAAGAGGAATAGGGATAATAATAATAATAATAATAATAATAAGAATAATAATAACAGTTATAGCGATAATAATAATAGTAATAATTATAATAATAACAGTTATAGCGTCAATAATAACGGCAATAAGGATAATTATAATAGTTATAAGGATGAAGACCAGAGTAACACGGATAGTAACAATAGAATAAGGATAATAATAACAGTTATAGCGATAGTAATAATTATAATAATAATAATAAGGATAATAATAATAGTTATAAGGATAAAGACAGTAGGAATAGTGATAACAATAATAGTAATAGGAATAAAGGCAAGAGTAATACGGATAGTAACAATAGAATAAGGATAATGATAACAGTTATAGCGATAATAATAATAGTAATAAGGATAATGATAATAAGAGAAATAGGGATAATAATAATAGTAATAAGAATAATAATAACAGTTACAGCGATAATAATAATAATAATAAGGATAATAATAATAGTTATAAGGTTAAAGGCAAGAGTAATACGGATAGTAACAATAGAATAAGGATAATAATAACAGTTATAGCGATAATAATAATTATAATAATAATAATAAGGATAATAATAATAGTTATAAGGATAAAGACAGTAGGAATAGTGATAACAATAATAGTAATAGGAATAAAGGCAAGAGTAATACGGATAGTAACAATAGAATAAGGATAATGATAACAGTTATAGCGATAATAATAATAGTAATAAGGATAATAATAATAGTTATAAGGATAAAGACAAGAGGAATAGGGATAATAATAATAATAATAAGAATAATAATAACAGTTATAGCGATAATAATAATAGTAATAAGGATAATAATAACAGTTATAGCGATAATAATAATAGTAATAAGGATAATAATAATAGTTATAAGGATAACCACAAGAGGAATAGGGATAGTAATAATAATAATAAGGATAATATTAATAGTTATAAGGATAAAGACGAGAGGAATAGGGATAATAATAATAATAAGAAGAATAATAATAACAGTTATAGCGATAATAATAATAGTAATAATCATAATAATAACAGTTATAGCGTCAATAATAACGGCAATAAGGATAATTATAATAGTTATAAGGATGAAGACCAGAGTAACACGGATAGTAACAATAGAATAAGGATAATAATAACAGTTATAGCGATAGTAATAATTATAATAATAATAATAAGGATAATAATAATAGTTATAAGGATAAAGACAGTAGGAATAGTGATAACAATAATAGTAATAGGAATAAAGGCAAGAGTAATACGGATAGTAACAATAGAATAAGGATAATGATAACAGTTATAGCGATAATAATAATAGTAATAAGGATAATAATAATAGTTATAAGGATAAAGACAAGAGGAATAGGGATAATAATAATAATAATAAGAATAATAATAACAGTTATAGCGATAATAATAATAATAATAAGGATAATAATAATAGTTATAAGGATAAAGACAAGAGGAATAGGGATAATAATAATAATAATAAGAATAATAATAACAGTTATAGGGATAATAATAATAGTAATAAGGATAATAATAACAGTTATAGCGTCAATAATAACAGTAATAAGGATAATAATAATAGTTATAAGGATAAAGGCAAGAGCAATACTGATAGTAACAATAGAATAAGGATAATGATAACAGTTATAGCGATAATAATAATAATAATAAGGATAATAATAATAGTTATAAGGATAAACACAAGAGGAATAGGGATAATAATAATAATAATAATAATAATAAGAATAATAATAACAGTTATAGCGATAATAATAATAGTAATAATTATAATAATAACAGTTATAGCGTCAATAATAACAGTAATAAGGATAATTATAATAGTTATAAGGATAAAGACCTGAGTAATAGGGATAGTAACAATAGAATAAGGATAATAATAATAGTTATAAGGATAAAGACAAGTGGAATAGGGATAATAATAATAATAAGAAGAATAATAATAACAGTTATAGCGATAATTATAATAGTAATCAGGATAACAATAACAGTTATAGCGATAATAATAATAATAATAAGGATAATAATAATAGTTATCAGGATAAAGGCAAGAGGAATGGGGATAATAATAATAATAATAAGAATAATAATAACAGTTATAGCGATAATAATAATAATAATAAGGATAATAATAATAGTTATAAGGATAAACACAAGAGGAATAGGGATAATAATAATAATAATAATAATAAGAATAATAATAACAGTTATAGCGATAATAATAATAGTAATAAGGATAATAATAATAGTTATAAGGATAAAGGCAAGAGTAATACGGATAGTAACAATAGAATAAGGATAATAATAACAGTTATAGCGATAATAATAATAATAACAAGGATAATAATAATAGTTATAAGGATAAAGAAAAGAGAAATAGGGATAATAATAATAGTAATAAGAATAATAATAACAGTTATAGCGATAATAATAATAGTAATAAGGATAATAATAACAGTTATAGCGATAATAATAATAATAATAATAAGGATAATAATAATAGTTATAAGGATAAAGAAAAGAGTAATACGGATAGTAACAATAGAATAAGGATAATAATAACAGTTATAGCGATAATAATAATTATAATAATAATTATAAGGATAATAATAATAGTTATAAGGATAAAGACAGTAGGAATAGTGATAACAACAATAGTAATAGGAATAAAGGCAAGAGTAATACGGATAGTAACAATAGAATAAGGATAATGATAACAGTTATACCGATAATAATAATAGTAATAAGGATAACAATAATAGTTATAAGGATAAAGACAAGAGGCATAGGGATAATAATAATAATAATAGGAATAATAATAACAGTTATAGCGATAATAATAATAGTAATAAGGATAATAATAACAGTTATAGCGATAATAATAATAGAAATAAGGATAATAATAACAGTTATAGCGATAATAATAATAATAATAATAAGGATAATAATAGTTATAAGGATAAAGACAAGAGGAATAGGGATAATAATAATAATAATGAGAATAATAATAACAGTTATAGCGTCAATAATAACAGTAATAAGGATAATAATAATAGTTATAAGGATAAAGACAAGAGGAATAGGGATAATAATAATAGTAATAAGAATAATAATAACAGTTACAGCGATAATAATAATAATAATATGGATAATAATAATAGTTATAAGGTTAAAGGCAAGAGTAATACGGATAGTAACAATAGAATAAGGATAATAATAACAGTTATAGCGATAATAATAATTATAATAATAATAATAAGGATAATAATAATAGTTATAAGGATAAAGACAGTAGGAATAGTGATAACAATAATAGTAATAGGAATAAAGGCAAGAGTAATACGGATAGTAACAATAGAATAAGGATAATGATAACAGTTATAGCGATAATAATAATAGTAATAAGGATAATAATAATAGTTATAAGGATAAAGACAAGAGGAATAGGGATAATAATAATAATAATAAGAATAATAATAACAGTTATAGCGATAATAATAATAGTAATAAGGATAATAATAACAGTTATAGCGATAATAATAATAGTAATAAGGATAATAATAATAGTTATAAGGATAACCACAAGAGGAATAGGGATAGTAATAATAATAATAAGGATAATATTAATAGTTATAAGGATAAAGACGAGAGGAATAGGGATAATAATAATAATAAGAAGAATAATAATAACAGTTATAGCGATAATAATAATAGTAATAATCATAATAATAACAGTTATAGCGTCAATAATAACGGCAATAAGGATAATTATAATAGTTATAAGGATGAAGACCAGAGTAACACGGATAGTAACAATAGAATAAGGATAATAATAACAGTTATAGCGATAGTAATAATTATAATAATAATAATAAGGATAATAATAATAGTTATAAGGATAAAGACAGTAGGAATAGTGATAACAATAATAGTAATAGGAATAAAGGCAAGAGTAATACGGATAGTAACAATAGAATAAGGATAATGATAACAGTTATAGCGATAATAATAATAGTAATAAGGATAATAATAATAGTTATAAGGATAAAGACAAGAGGAATAGGGATAATAATAATAATAATAAGAATAATAATAACAGTTATAGCGATAATAATAATAATAATAAGGATAATAATAATAGTTATAAGGATAAAGACAAGAGGAATAGGGATAATAATAATAATAATAAGAATAATAATAACAGTTATAGGGATAATAATAATAGTAATAAGGATAATAATAACAGTTATAGCGTCAATAATAACAGTAATAAGGATAATAATAATAGTTATAAGGATAAAGGCAAGAGCAATACTGATAGTAACAATAGAATAAGGATAATGATAACAGTTATAGCGATAATAATAATAATAATAAGGATAATAATAATAGTTATAAGGATAAACACAAGAGGAATAGGGATAATAATAATAATAATAATAATAATAAGAATAATAATAACAGTTATAGCGATAATAATAATAGTAATAATTATAATAATAACAGTTATAGCGTCAATAATAACAGTAATAAGGATAATTATAATAGTTATAAGGATAAAGACCTGAGTAATAGGGATAGTAACAATAGAATAAGGATAATAATAATAGTTATAAGGATAAAGACAAGTGGAATAGGGATAATAATAATAATAAGAAGAATAATAATAACAGTTATAGCGATAATTATAATAGTAATCAGGATAACAATAACAGTTATAGCGATAATAATAATAATAATAAGGATAATAATAATAGTTATCAGGATAAAGGCAAGAGGAATGGGGATAATAATAATAATAATAAGAATAATAATAACAGTTATAGCGATAATAATAATAATAATAAGGATAATAATAATAGTTATAAGGATAAACACAAGAGGAATAGGGATAATAATAATAATAATAATAATAAGAATAATAATAACAGTTTATAGCGATAATAATAATAGTAATAATCATAATAATAACAGTTATAGCGTCAATAATAACAGTAATAAGGATAATTATAATAGTTATAAGGATAAAAGACCTGAGTAATAGGGATAGTAACAATAGAATAAGGATAATAATAATAGTTATAAGGATAAGACCCGAGGAATAGGGATAATAATAATAATAATAAGAATAATAATAACAGTTTATAGCGATAATTATAATAGTAATAAGGATAATAATAAAAGTTATAGCGATAATAATAATAATAATAAGGATAATAATAATAGTTATAAGGATAAAGACACGAGGAATAGGGATAATAATAATAATAATGAGAATAATAATAACAGTTATAGCGTCAATAATAACAGTAATAAGGATAATAATAATAGTTATAAGGATAAAGACAAGAGGAATAGGGATAATAATAATAGTAATAAGAATAATAATAACAGTTACAGCGATAATAATAATAATAATATGGATAATAATAATAGTTAAAAGGATAAAGAAAAGAGAAATAGGGATAATAATAATAGTAATAAGAATAATAATAACAGTTACAGCGATAATAATAATAATAATAAGGATAATAATAATAGTTATAAGGATAAAGGCAAGAGTAATACGGATAGTAACAATAGAATAAGGATAATAATAACAGTTATAGCGATAATAATAATAATAACAAGGATAATAATAATAGTTATAAGGATAAAGAAAAGAGAAATAGGGATAATAATAATAGTAATAAGAATAAGAATAACAGTTATAGCGATAATAATAATAGTAATAAGGATAATAATAACAGTTATAGCGATAATAATAATAATAATAATAAGGATAATAATAATAGTTATAAGGATAAAGACAGTAGGAATAGTGATAACAACAATAGTAATAGGAATAAAGGCAAGAGTAATACGGATAGTAACAATAGAATAAGGATAATGATAACAGTTATACCGATAATAATAATAGTAATAAGGATAACAATAATAGTTATAAGGATAAAGACAAGAGGCATAGGGATAATAATAATAATAATAGGAATAATAATAACAGTTATAGCGATAATAATAATAGTAATAAGGATAATAATAACAGTTATAGCGATAATAATAATAGTAATAAGGATAATAATAACAGTTATAGCGATAATAATAATAATAATAATAAGGATAATAATAGTTATAAGGATAAAGACAAGAGGAATAGGGATAATAATAATAAGAATAAGAATAATAATAACAGTTATAGCGATAATAATAATAGTAATAAGGATAATAATAACAGTTATAGCGATATAATAATAATAATAAGGATAATAATAATAGTTATAAGGATAAAGACAAGAGGAATAGGGATAATAATAATAATAATAATAATAAGGATAATGATAACAGTTATAGCGATAATAATAATAGTAATAAGGATAATGATAATAAGAGAAATAGGGATAATAATAATAGTAATAAGGATAATAATAACAGTTATAGCGTCAATAATAACAGTAATAAGGATAATTATAATAGTTATAAGGATAAAGACCTGAGTAATAGGGATAGTAACAATAGAATAAGGATAATAATAATAGTTATAAGGATAAAGACAAGAGGAATAGGGATAATAATAATAATAAGAAGAATAATAATAACAGTTATAGCGATAATTATAATAGTAATAAGGATAATAACAACAGTTTATAGCGATAATAATAATAATAATAAGGATAATAATAATAGTTATAAGGATAAAGACAAGAGGAATAGGGATAATAATAATAATAACAAGGATAATAATAATAGTTATAAGGATAAAGACAAGAGGAATAGGGATAATAATAATAATAATAAGAATAATAATAACAGTTATAGCGATAATAATAACAGTAATAATCATAATAATAACAGTTATATCGTCAATAATAACAGTAATAAGGATAATTATAATAGTTATAAGGATAAAGACCAAAGTAATACGGATAGTAACAATAGAATAAGGATAATGATAACAGTTATAGCGATAATAATAATAGTAATAAGGATAATAATATTAGATATAAGGATAAAGACAAGTGGAATAGGGATAATAATAATAATAATAAGAATAATAATAACAGTTATAGCGATAATTATAATAGTAATAAGGATAATAATAACAGTTATAGCGATAATAATAATAATAATAATAATAAGGATAATAATAGTTATAAGGATAAAGACAAGAGGAATAGGGATAATAATAATAATAATAAGAATAATAATAACAGTTATAGCGATAATAATAATAGTAATAAGGATAATAATAACAGTTATAGCGATAATAATAATAATAATAAGGATAATAATAATAGTTATAAGGATAAAGACGAGAGGAATAGGGATAATAATAATAATAATAAGAATAATAATAACAGTTATAGCGATAATTATAATAGTAATAAGGATAACAATAACAGTTATAGCGATAATAATAATAATAATAAGGATAATAATAATAGTTATAAGGATAAAGACAAGAGGAATAGGATAATAATAATAATAAGAAGAATAATAATAACAGTTATAGCGATAATAATAATAGTCATAAGGATAATAATAACAGTTATAGCGTCAATAATAACAGTAATAAGGATAATAATAATAGTTATAAGGATAAAGGCAAGAGTAATACTGATAGTAACAATAGAATAAGGATAATGATAACAGTTATAGCGATAATAATAATAATAATATTAAGGATAATAATAATAGTTATAAGGATAACACAAGAGGAATAGGGATAATAATAATAATAATAAGAATAATAATAACAGTTATAGCGATAATTATAATAGTAATAAGGATAATAATAACAGTTATAGCGATAATAATAATAGTTATAAGGATAAAGACGAGAGGAATAGGGATAATAATAATAATAAGAAGAATAATAATAACAGTTATAGCGATAATAATAATAGTAATAATCATAATAATAACAGTTATAGCGTCAATAATAACAGTAATAAGGATAATTATAATAGTTATAAGGATAAAGACCTGAGTAATACGGATAGTAACAATAGAATAAGGATAATAATAATAGTTATAAGGATAAAGGCAAGAGTAATACTGATAGTAACAATAGAATAAGGATAATGATAACAGTTATAGCGTAATAATAATAATAATAATAAGGATAATAATAGTTATAAGGATAAAGACAAGAGGAATAGGGATAATAATAACAATAATAAGAATAATAATAACAGTTTATAGCGATAATTATAATAGTAATAAGGATAACAATAACAGTTATAGCGATAATAATAATAATAATAAGGATAATAATAATAGTTATAAGGATAAAGACAAGAGGAATAGGGATAATAATAATAATAATAATAAGAATAATAATAACAGTTATAGCGATAATAATAATAGTAATTAGGATAATAATAACAGTTATAGCGTCAATAATAACAGTAATAAGGATAATAATAATAGTTATAAGGATAAAGGCAAGAGTAATACTGATAGTAACAATAGAATAAGGATAATGATAACAGTTATAGCGATAATAATAATAATAATAAGGATAATAATAATAGTTATAAGGATAAAGACAAGAGGAATAGGGATAATAATAATAATAATAAGAATAATAATAACAGTTATAGCAATAATTATAATAGTAATAAGGATAACAATAACAGTTATAGCGATAATAATAATAGTAATAAGGATAATAATAATAGTTATAAGGATAAAGACAAGAGGAATAGGGATAATAATAATAATAATAAGAATAATAATAACAGTTTATAGCGATAATAATAATAGTAATAAGGTTAATAATAACAGTTATAGCGTCAATAATAACAGTAATAAGGATAATAATAATAGTTATAAGGATAAAGGCAAGAGTAATACTGATAGTAACAGTAGAATAAGGATAATGATAACAGTTATAGCGATAATAATAATAATAATAAGGATAATAATAATAGTTATAAGGATAAAGACAAGAGGAATAGGGATAATAATAATAATAATAAGAATAATAATAACAGTTATAGCGATAATAATAATAGTAATAAGGATAATAATAACAGTTATAGCGTCAATAATAACAGTAATAAGGATAATAATAATAGTTATAAGGATAAAGGCAAGAGTAATACTGATAGTAACAATAGAATAATGATAATGATAAAAGTTATAGCGATAATAATAATAATAATAAGGATAATAATAATAGTTATAAGGATAAAGACAAGAAGAATAGGGATAATAATAATAATAATAAGAATAATAATAACAGTTATAGCGATAATTATAATAGTAATAAGGATAATAATAACAGTTTATAGCGATAATAATAATAATAATAAGGATAATAATAATAGTTAAAAGGATAAAGACAAGAGGAATAGGGATAATAATAATAATAATAAGAATAATAATAACAGTTATAGCGATAATTATAATAGTAATAAGGATAATAATAACAGTTATAGCGATAATAATAACAGTAATAAGGATAATTATAATAGTTATAGCGATAATAATAATAATTATATGGATAATAATAATAGTTATAAGGATAAAGACGAGAGGAATAGGGATAATAATAATAATAATAAGAATAATAATAACAATTATAGCGATAATTATAATAGTAATAAGGATAACAATAACAGTTATAGCGATAATAATAATAATAATAAGGATAATAATAATAGTTATAAGGATAAAGACAAGAGGAATAGGGATAATAATAATAATAATCAGAATAATAATAACAGTTATAGCGATAATAATAATAGTAATAAGGATAATAATAACAGTTATAGCGTCAATAATAACAGTAATAAGGATAATAATAATAGTTATAAGGATAATGGCAAGAGTAATACTGATAGTAACAATAGAATAAGGATAATGATAACAGTTATAGCGATAATAATAATAATAATAAGGATAATAATAATAGTTATAAGGATAAAGACAAGAGGAATAGGGATAATAATAATAATAATAAGAATAATAATAACAGTTATAGCGATAATAATAATAGTAATAAGGATAATAATTACAGTTATAGCATCAATAATAACAGTAATAAGGATAATAATAATAGTTATAAGGATAAAGACAAGAGGAATAGGGATAATAATAATAATAATAAGGATAATAATAATAGTTATAAGGATAAAGACAAGAGGAATAGGGATAATAATAATAATAAGAAGAATAATAATAACAGTTATAGCGATAATAATAATAGTAATAATCATAATAATAACAGTTATAGCGTCAATAATAACAGTAATAAGGATAATTATAATAGTTATAGCGATAATAATAATAATTATATGGATAATAATAATAGTTATAAGGATAAAGACGAGAGGAATAGATATAATAATAATAATAAGAATAATAATAACAGTTATAGCGATAATTATAATAGTAATAAGGATAACAATAACAGTTATAGCGATAATAATAATAGTCATAAGGATAATAATAACAGTTATAGCGTCAATAATAACAGTAATAAGGATAATAATAATAGTTATAAGGATAAAGGCAAGAGTAATACTGATAGTAACAATAGAATAAGGATAATGATAACAGTTATAGCGATAATAATAATAATAATAAGGATAATAATAATAGTTATAAGGATAAACACAAGAGGAATAGGGATAATAATAATAATAATAAGAATAATAATAACAGTTATAGCGATAATTATAATAGTAATAAGGATAATAATAACAGTTATAGCGATAATAATAATAGTTATAAGGATAAAGACGAGAGGAATAGGGATAATAATAATAAGAAGAAGAATAATAATAACAGTTATAGCGATAATAATAATAGTAATAATCATAATAATAACAGTTATAGCGTCAATAATAACAGTAATAAGGATAATTATAATAGTTATAAGGATAAAGACCTGAGTAATACGGATAGTAACAATAGAATAAGGATAATAATAATAGTTATAAGGATAAAGGCAAGAGTAATACTGATAGTAACAATAGAATAAGGATAATGATAACAGTTATAGCGATAATAATAATAATAATAATAAGGATAATAATAGTTATAAGGATAAAGACAAGAGGAATAGGGATAATAATAACAATAATAAGAATAATAATAACAGTTATAGCGATAATTATAATAGTAATAAGGATAACAATAACAGTTATAGCGATAATAATAATAATAATAAGGATAATAATAATAGTTATAAGGATAAAGACAAGAGGAATAGGGATAATAATAATAATAATAAGAATAATAATAACAGTTATAGCGATAATAATAATAATAATTAGGATAATAATAACAGTTATAGCGTCAATAATAACAGTAATAAGGATAATAATAATAGTTATAAGGATAAAGGCAAGAGTAATACTGATAGTAACAATAGAATAAGGATAATGATAACAGTTATAGCGATAATAATAATAATAATAAGGATAATAATAATAGTTATAAGGATAAAGACAAGAGGAATAGGGATAATAATAATAATAATAAGAATAATAATAACAGTTATAGCGATAATAATAATAGTAATAAGGTTAATAATAACAGTTATAGCGTCAATAATAACAGTAATAAGGATAATAATAATAGTTATAAGGATAAAGGCAAGAGTAATACTGATAGTTCAATAGAATAAGGATAATGATAACAGTTATAGCGATAATAATAATAATAATAAGGATAATAATAATAGTTAAAAGGATAAAGACAAGAGGAATAGGGTTAATAGTAATAATAATAATAAGAATAATAATAACAGTTATAGCGATAATAATAATAGTTATAAGGATAAAGACAAGAAGAATAGGGATAATAATAATAATAATAAGAATAATAATAACAGTTATAGCGATAATTATAATAGTAATAAGGATAATAATAACAGTTATAGCGATAATAATAATAATAATAAGGATAATAATAATAGTTAAAAGGATAAAGACAAGAGGAATAGGGATAATAATAATAAGAAGAAGAATAATAATAACAGTTAGAGCGATAATAATAATAATAATAATAAGGATAATAATAATAGTTATAAGGATAAAGACAAGAGGAATAGGGATAATAATAATAATAATAAGAATAATAATAACAGTTATAGCGATAATAATAATAGTAATAAAGATAATAATAACAGTTATAGCGTCAATAATAACAGTAATAAGGATAATAATAATAGTTATAAGGATAAAGGCAAGAGTAATACTGATAGTAACAATAGAATAAGGATAATGAAAACAGTTATAGCGATAATAATAATAATAATAAGGATAATAATAATAATTATAAGGATAAAGACAAGAGGAATAGGGATAATAATAATAATAATAAGAATAATAATAACAGTTATAGCGATAATTATAATAGTAATTAGGATAATAATAAAAGTTATAGCGATAATAATAATAATAATAAGGATAATAATAATAGTTATAAGGATAAA
>CAMAOC010000219.1:74900-84900 GCA_945859555.1 Megachile ligniseca
AATAATAATAATAATAAGGATAATAATAATAGTTAAAAGGATAAAGACAAGAGGAATAGGGATAATAATAATAATAATAAGAATAATAATATCAGTTATAGCGATAATTATAATAGTAATAAGGATAATAATAACAGTTATAGCGATAATAATAATAATAATAATAAGGATAATAATAATAGTTATAAGGATAAAGACAAGAGGAATAGGGATAATAATAATAATAATAAGAATAATAATAACAGTTATAGCGATAATAATAATAGTAATAAGGATAATAATAACAGTTATAGCGTCAATAATAACAGTAATAAGGATAATAATAATAGTTATAAGGATAAAGGCAAGAGTAATACTGATAGTAACAATAGTATAAGGATAATGATAACAGTTATAGCGATAATAATAATAATAATAAGGATAATAATAATAGTTATAAGGATAAAGACAAGAGGAATAGGGATAATAATAATAATAATAAGAATAATAATAACAGTTATAGCGATAATTATAATAGTAATAAGGATAATAATAACAGTTATAGCGATAATAATAATAATAATAAGGATAATAATAATAGTTATAAGGATAAAGACAAGAGGAATAGGGATAATAATAATAATAATAATGAGAATCATAATAACAGTTATAGCGATAATAATAATAGTAATAAGGATAATAATAACAGTTATAGCGTCAATAATAACAGTAATAAGGATAATAATAATAGTTATAAGGATAAAGACAAGAGGAATAGGGATAATAATAATAATAATAAGAATAATAATATCAGTTATAGCGATAATTATAATAGTAATAAGGATAATAATAACAGTTATAGCGATAATAATAATAATAATAATAAGGATAATAATAATAGTTATAAGGATAAAGACAAGAGGAATAGGGATAATAATAATAATAATAAGAATAATAATAACAGTTATAGCGATAATAATAATAGTAATAAGGATAATAATAACAGTTATAGCGTCAATAATAACAGTAATAAGGATAATAATAATAGTTATAAGGATAAAGGCAAGAGTAATACTGATAGTAACAATAGTATAAGGATAATGATAACAGTTATAGCGATAATAATAATAATAATAAGGATAATAATAATAGTTATAAGGATAAAGACAAGAGGAATAGGGATAATAATAATAATAATAAGAATAATAATAACAGTTATAGCGATAATTATAATAGTAATAAGGATAATAATAACAGTTATAGCGATAATAATAATAATAATAAGGATAATAATAATAGTTATAAGGATAAAGACAAGAGGAATAGGGATAATAATAATAATAATAATGAGAATCATAATAACAGTTATAGCGATAATAATAATAGTAATAAGGATAATAATAACAGTTATAGCGTCAATAATAACAGTAATAAGGATAATAATAATAGTTATAAGGATAAAGACAAGAGGAATAGGGATAATAATAATAATAAGAATAATAATAACAGTTATAGCGATAATTATAATAGTAATAAGGATAACAATAACAGTTATAGCGATAATAATAATAATAATAAGGATAATAATAATAGTTATAAGGATAAAGACAAGAGGAATAGGGATAATAATAATAATAATAAGAATAATAATAACAGTTATAGCGATAATAATAATAGTAATAAGGATAATAATAACAGTTATATCGTCAATAATAACAGTAATAAGGATAATAATAATAGTTATAAGGATAAAGGCAAGAGTAATACTGATAGTAACAATAGAATAAGGATAATGATAACAGTTATAGCGATAATAATAATAATAATAAGGATAATAATAATAGTTATAAGGATAAAGACAAGAGGAATAGGGATAATAATAATAATAATAAGAATAATAATAACAGTTATAGCGATAATTATAATAGTAATAAGGGTAACAATAACAGTTATAGCGATAATAATAATAATAATGTTAGAAAGTCTAATAGAAAAGTAATAATTTCGCGTGTTGAATATACGGCAGACGCGTAGAGACTGGTGCGTGAACAAGGAAAAACAAAAGAGCATATCGGCAAACGCAACGCATAACTGCCAAACTGTACGTTCACGCTCACGCACACACACACATACACAGCAAACTGCGAACAAAGGATTTTATAACGGAAATTTGACTATGTCTAACACGCCCTCCTCAAATTTCGCGTTTTTCTAACTCCTAACAGTGTCTTAAACCCACACTCTGTACGTGTTTGAAATGCGCCGGCCCCGGTAGCGGTTTTGTAAACATATCCGCCGGCATACTCTCTGTCGGTACGTACTCCAAATCGAACTGCTTATTCTTAAATGCGTTACGAACGAAATGATACCGCGTAGCGATGTGTTTTGTACGCGAATGACAAACCGCATTTTCAGCTATAGCTTTTGCACCGCGATTATCTGTACCGATCGTCACACGGGACAATTCAGGCATTTTCATCTCAAGCATTAGATTTCGTAAATACACGGCTTCTCTAGAAGTCTCTGATAACGCAACATACTCGGCCTCTGTTGTCGAAATCGCAACACTTTTCTGTTTACACGATCGCCACGTTATCGCCGCACCACTTAATACAAAAACATATCCCGTATACGATATTCTGTCTCTTACATCGGCCGCGTGATCCGCATCCGAATAACCGAGGATTCCATATGCGTTTTTCTTATAAACTAGTCCCAAGTCTTTTGTACCTTGCAAATATCGTAAAACTCGTTTCGCCGCGGACCAATGCTCCCCGCTATACTTTGTATTAAATTGCGCCAATCTATTTACAGTGAACGAGATATCCGGTCGCGTAGCCACAGCCAAATACATCAATGAACCTATTAATTGTCTATACGGCTTTTCCTTTTGATCTTCATTTGTACGCTGCGCTCCGACCGGCAGATTTGTCCCTGGTATACCGGGTGTGTTCACAGGCTTCGACTCATCCATGTTAAGCCGTTTTAATAAATCTTTTATGTATCTTTCCTGACTTAGTCGAATTTCGCCCCCCTTTTGTTTAATATCTATACCAAGACAACAACTTGCGAGACCCAAATCTTTAATATTAAACGCTTCGTTCAATCCTTCACAAATTTCTCGCAATCTTCTCTCACTCTTTGACGCATACAAAATATCATCGACATACACAACCAGAAAAGTACGTTCTTTCTCATTCGCATCAAAATAAAAACACGTATCATTCGCAGCTGATGTCAGTCCTAAGTTTTTCAGTACTTCATCGAGTCTTTTACTCCACTGACGACCAGCTTGTCGCAAACCATATAACGCTTTATTTAAACGGCACACTTTATCACCTTCACGCAAAACACGTAGCATATCATGAGCCTTTGCACCCACTTCACTATTTGCACCATCTTCACGAATTATCTCGTACAGCGACTCTTCTATGTACTCCGGTAGCTCCATGAATATTTCTTCGTCCAATTCTCCGTTCAGGTACGCGGCGACTACATCCAATTGATGAATTTTTAGATTTTCTCTCGCTGCCAGCGCCATTAGCAATCTTACAGAATCTAGACGAGCTACAGGTGCAAAAGTTTCGGCAAAATCAATTCCCTTACGTTGGGTGAATCCTCGCGCCACTACTCTTGCTTTTCTACGTTCCAGGTTTCCATCTGATTTCATTTTATTTCGTAGAACAATTTTGCATGTAATAACTTTTCTATTTTTCGGTCGCTCAACCAATGTCCACGTGTCATGTTTTATTAACACTCTAATTTCCTCAGCGATTGCTGCTAACCATTTTTCGGAATCTTCGCCGTTCATCGCACCCTTTAACGATGGACCGATCAAGTTTGCCATCTCCATCGCTTGCAATGGATCATCCGTAACGTCCAAGAACACGTCATCGTCTGTATCGGAGTCATCTTCCGTACTGGAGTTGTCCTCCCTCGGCTCATTTTCGCCGTTCTCAGGCTCCTCGCGTGATCCTCGAGTTTCGTCGGGAACAGATCTTAAATGGTACATCTTTTTCGGTCTCTCCCGATTACCTGTACGCAGTATCTTTGGTCTTCCCGCTCCTCGAACTAAACGCGACGGTGACGATGGTTCCATGGCCGGATCGTCGGCGCCATGCGATACCGGGTGAACGGGTTGTGTCATAGGTCGCTCATCGTCTTCGTTCAGGCGTTCCGGCTGATTTATCTGTAGCTCGATCAAACCTTCTTTTTCTTCATCAAGCTTCTCCGTTGTCCCGTTGGTGTCTTCGGCCTCTCTTTCTGCTTCCACCAACCCTTCTTCAAGAAATTTTACATCTCTAGTTACTACAACCTTTTTATCTTCCGGAACGTACACGCGATACCCCTTGGACTCTTCAGAATAGCCAATTAGTACGCCCTCCTTCGATCTGGGCTCAAATTTTCCTCTGCCTGGCTCCTTCTGTAGAACGTACGCTTTTGCACCATACACTTTTAAATTACTCAAGTCCGGTATACGCTTGTACCAATACTCATACGGAGTATGGCCTTCGAGACTCGCCGTCGGGCAACGATTTCGCAAATAATTCGACGCGGCAAGTGTTTCCGCCCAAAACGCACCACTCAGTCCCGTCTGTGTGAGCAGACAACGCGCCATATCTACGAGAGTCCGATTCTTTCGTTCCGCAACGCCGTTCTGCTGCGGCGTGTGAACCACGGTCAAACGTCGACGGATACCGCTTTCATTCAGAAATTCATCGAATTCGCGATTGCAATATTCACGCCCGTTATCTGTCATTAGATATTTTATTTTCTTACCGGTCTGGTTTTCAACCCGTGCCTTGTACACTTTGAACGCTCGTAACACGTCACCTTTATTTTGAAGGAAGAATACTTCGCACCACCTACTATAATCGTCGATAAAAGTAACGAAGTATCGCGCGCGCCTAAATGACTCCGTTCTTGACGGTCCCCACACATCCGAGTGCACAATATTCAACACTTCCGAACTCCGTTGAGAACCTTTTGGAAACGGCAACACTGTCATTTTTCCGCGCAAGCACACATCACACGGCTGAGACCGTTTTTCACTGCTAATACACATGCCGGTTGCTAATCCTTCTTTCGATAGCTTGAGGACGTCACGCACATTTAAATGTCCTAATCTACGATGCCACACATCTATATTTACAGCACTAATGTTTTTATTCACAAGATTTGCCCGCTCGAGTTTCTCACAGAAATAATACAGATTTCCTTCGCGCTCAGCTAAGAGTTTTATTTCTCCGTTCTTTCCGCGCACAATTGCTCTATCCTTTTCGAATAAAACTGTATGACCATAGTCTGTGATTTTCGCGACTGATAATAAATTTGTGCGTAACTTATTTACTACTAACACGTCATTGAGCGTCACTGACATCGTTTGTTTTCCGTCCGTCGTTACAATGCTCGCCGTACCCCGCGCGTCTACGCTAATTTTCGCATCACTGGCCAATAACAATTTTTCCTTTCCGACGGTCGCATTCATGCTTCGAAGGAGAGTTTCATCGTTGCACATATGTGATGTACAACCACTGTCTAAACACCAGCGTCTTTCAGCAACACTTTCGCGGACGCGTAACACTTCTTCCGACGGAACCACCTGAAACGCATTTTCTGTGCTTTCGACTTTCGATGACGATTCGCGCTTTATATTCTCACGCGAACCTTTTGAAGGACATTCCGAAGCCTTATGCCCAACACAATGACACTTGAAACACTTAAAACGAAAAGTTTTATTTTCTTGTCCTGTGCGTTCAGTCATTTGACGGAAATTTTCTTTCTTTCGACCTCCGCGGCCCCCTTGAAATCTTTCCCGACCTTTCTGCACCCACATTGCTTCGGATTTTTCATCGTCCTTCTGCTGAGTTCTTGAATCGTGTTCTTCAAGAACTTTTTGTCTTATGATTTCAGCGCTCGGCACAGTGTCACGCGATTCCATTGTGCATTTCAATATAGCGAAACTCGGCGGCAAACTGTTCAAAAGCATATAAGATAATAGTTCTGGATTTATAGGAATATCCAACGATTCCAACTGCGCTGTGACGTCGAAAAATTCCATCAATTGCGTGCGAAGATCTACGCTTTCGACCATCTTGAACGTTGAAATGCGTTTCAGCAAGCTTGATTTCTTCACAGGTCCCGTCGATGCAAATTCCGACTTCAACCTACTCCAAACTTGCGCCGCTGTATCCAACCCTTTTACTAATCGCAATAAACTCGGATCAATTGCGATTATCAAATCTGCCCTTGCTTTCGCGTCTTCGTCATCCCACTTTTCCTGATCGATCTTGAGCTGCTCTTCTGTTAAACCTGCTTTCATTGTCGGCCTAGGTATTTTACCGTTGACAAATTTCCAGGTACCGTTCTTTACGGTCACAGCTTCCATTTGCACTACCCAACTATCGTAGTTATCCTTTGTAAGTGGCCTGATATTGAATGTTGACGACGCCATCTTGAAATCTCTTCAACACTTTAACAATTATCACTTTAACTATTACTTTAACTTAACTCGCCTCTCGTCTAAAGATCTGGGCCCATAACCTGTTAGAAAGTCTAATAGAAAAGTAATAATTTCGCGTGTTGAATATACGGCAGACGCGTAGAGACTGGTGCGTGAACAAGGAAAAACAAAAGAGCATATCGGCAAACGCAACGCATAACTGCCAAACTGTACGTTCACGCTCACGCACACACACACATACACAGCAAACTGCGAACAAAGGATTTTATAACGGAAATTTGACTATGTCTAACAAATAATAAGGATAATAATAATAGTTATAAGGATAAAGACAAGAGGAATAGGGATAATAATAATAATAATAAGAATAATAATAACAGTTATAGCGATAATAATAATAGTAATAAGGATAATAATAATAGTTATAAGGATAAAGACAAGAAGAATAGGGATAATAATAATAATAATAAGAATAATAATAACAGTTATAGCGATAATAATAATAATAATAAGGATAATAATAATACTTATAAGGATAAAGACAAGAAGAATAGGGATAATAATAATAATAATAAGAATAATAATAACAGTTATAGCGATAATTATAATAGTAATAAGGATAATAATAACTGTTATAGCGATAATAATAATAATAATAAGGATAATAATAATAGTTATAAGGATAAAGACAAGAGGAATAGGGATAATAATAATAATAATAAGAATAATAATAACAGTTATAGCGATAATAATAATAGTAATAATCATAATAATAACAGTTATAGCGTCAATAATAACAGTAATAAGGATAATTATAATAGTTATAAGGATAAAGACAAGAGGAATAGGGATAATAATAATAATAATAAGAATAATAATAACAGTTATAGCGTCAATAATAACAGTAATAAGGATAATAATAATAGTTATAAGGATAAAGACAAGAGGAATAGGGATAATAATAATAATAATAAGAATAATAATAACAGTTATAGCGATAATAATAATAGTAATAAGGATAATAATAATAGTTATAAGGATAAAGGCAAGAGTAATACTGATAGTAACAATAGAATAAGGATAATGATAACAGTTATAGCGATAATAATAATAATAATAAGGATAATAATAATAGTTATAAGGATAAAGACAAGAGTAATACTGATAGTAACAATAGAATAAGGATAATGATAACAGTTATAGCGATAATAATAATAATAATAATAAGGATAATAATAATAGTTATAAGGATAAAGACAAGAGGAATAGGGATAATAATAATAATAATAAGAATCATAATAACAGTTATAGCGATAATAATAATAGTAATAAGGATAATAATAACAGTTATAGCGTCAATAATAACAGTAATAAGGATAATAATAATAGTTATAAGGATAAAGACAAGAGGAATAGGGATAATAATAATAATAATAAGAATAATAATAACAGTTATAGCGATAATAATAATAGTAATAAGGATAATAATAATAGTTATAAGGATAAAGGCAAGAGTAATACTGATAGTAACAATAGAATAAGGATAATGATAACAGTTATAGCGATAATAATAATAATAATAAGGATAATAATAATAGTTATAAGGATAAAGACAAGAGGAATAGGGATAATAATAATAATAATAAGAATAATAATAACAGTTATAGCGATAATAATAATAGTAATAATCATAATAATAACAGTTATAGCGTCAATAATAACAGTAATAAGGATAATTATAATAGTTATAAGGATAAAGACAAGAGGAATAGGGATAATAATAATAATAATAAGAATAATAATAACAGTTATAGCGATAATTATAATAGTAATAAGGATAACAATAACAGTTATAGCGATAATAATAATAATAATAAGGATAATAATAATAGTTATAAGGATAAAGACAAGAGGAATAGGGATAATAATAATAATAATAAGAATAATAATAACAGTTATAGCGTCAATAATAACAGTAATAAGGATAATAATAATAGTTATAAGGATAAAGGCAAGAGTAATACTGATAGTAACAATAGAATAAGGATAATGATAACAGTTATAGCGATAATAATAATAATAATAATAAGGATAATAATAATAGTTATAAGGATAAAGACAAGAGGAATAGGGATAATAATAATAATAATAAGAATCATAATAACAGTTATAGCGATAATAATAATAGTAATAAGGATAATAATAACAGTTATAGCGTCAATAATAACAGTAATAAGGATAATAATAATAGTTATAAGGATAAAGACAAGAGGAATAGGGATAATAATAATAATAATAGTTATAATGATAAAGGCAAGAGTAATACTGATAGTAACAATAGAATAAGGATAATGATAACAGTTATAGCGATAATAATAATAATAATAAGGATAATAATAATAGTTATAAGGATAAAGACAAGAGGAATAGCGATAATAATAATAATAATAAGGATAATAATAATAGTTATAAGGATAAAGACAAGAGGAATAGGGATAATAATAATAATAATAAGAATAATAATAACAGTTATAGCGATAATTGTAATAGTAATAAGGATAATAATAAAAGTTATAGCGATAAATATAAAAATAATAAAACGGATAATAATAATAGTTATAACGATAAAGACAAGAGGAATAGGGATAATAATAATAATAATAAGAATAATAATAACAGTTATAGCGATAATAATAATAGTAATAATCATAATAATAACAGTTATAGCGTCAATAATAACAGTAATAAGGATAATTATAATAGTTATAAGGATAAAGACCAGAGTAATGCGGATAGTAACAATAGAATAAGGATAATAATAATATTTATAAGGATAAAGGCAAGAGTAATACTGAGAGTAACAATAGAATAAGGATAATGATAACAGTTATAGCGATAATAATAATAATGATAAGGATAATAATAATAATTATAAGGATAAAGACAAGAGGAATAGGGATAATAATAATAATAATAAGAATAATAATAACAGTTATAGCGATAATAATAATAATAATAAGGATAATAATAATAGTTAAAAGGATAAAGACAAGAGGAATAGGGATAATAATAATAATAAGAAGAATAATAATAACAGTTATAGCGATAATTATAATAGTAATAAGGATAACAACAACAGTTATAGCGATAATAATAATAATAATAAGGATAATAATAATAGTTATCAGGATAAAGACAAGAGGAATAGGGATAATAATAATAATAATAAGAATAATAATAACAGTTATAGCGATAATAATAATAGTAATAAGGATAATAATAACAGTTATAGCGATAATAATAATAATAAGGATAATAATAATAGTTATAAGGGTAAGCACAAGAGGAATAGGGATAATAATAATAATAATAAGAATAATAATAACAGTTATAGCGATAATTATAATAGTAATAAGGATAATAATAACAGTTATAGCGATAATAATAATAATAATAAGGATAATAATAATAGTTATAAGGATAAAGGCAAGAGTAATACTGATAGTAACAATAGAATAAGGATAATGATAACAGTTATAGCAATAATAATAATAATAA
>CAMAOC010000219.1:87400-91400 GCA_945859555.1 Megachile ligniseca
GAAGGATAATAATAATAGTTATAACGATAAAGACAAGAGGAATAGGGATAATAATAATAATAATAAGAATAATAATAACAGTTATAGCGATAATAATAATAGTAATAATCATAATAATAACAGTTATAGCGTCAATAATAACAGTAATAAGGATAATTATAATAGTTATAAGGATAAAGACCAGAGTAATGCGGATAGTAACAATAGAATAAGGATAATAATAATATTTATAAGGATAAAGGCAAGAGTAATACTGAGAGTAACAATAGAATAAGGATAATGATAACAGTTATAGCGATAATAATAATAATGATAAGGATAATAATAATAATTATAAGGATAAAGACAAGAGGAATAGGGATAATAATAATAATAATAAGAATAATAATAACAGTTATAGCGATAATAATAATAATAATAAGGATAATAGTAATAGTTAAAAGGATAAAGACAAGAGGAATAGGGATAATAATAATAATAAGAAGAATAATAATAACAGTTATAGCGATAATTATAATAGTAATAAGGATAACAATAACAGTTATAGCGATAATAATAATAATAATAAGGATAATAATAATAGTTATCAGGATAAAGACAAGAGGAATAGGGATAATAATAATAATAATAAGAATAATAATAACAGTTATAGCGATAATAATAATAGTAATAAGGATAATAATAACAGTTATAGCGATAATAATAATAATAAGGATAATAATAATAGTTATAAGGGTAAGCACAAGAGGAATAGGGATAATAATAATAATAATAAGAATAATAATAACAGTTATAGCGATAATTATAATAGTAATAAGGATAATAATAACAGTTATAGCGATAATAATAATAATAATAAGGATAATAATAATAGTTATAAGGATAAAGGCAAGAGTAATACTGATAGTAACAATATTATAAGGATAATGATAACAGTTATAGCAATAATAATAATAATAATAAGGATAATAATAATAGTTATAAGGATAAACACAAGAGGAATAGGGATAATAATAATAATAATAATAATAAGAATAATAATAACAGTTATAGCGATAATAATAATAGTAATAATCATAATAATAACAGTTATAGCGTCAATAATAACAGTAATACGGATAATTATAATAGTTATAAGGATAAAGACCTGAGTAATACGGATAGTAACAATAGAATAAGGATAATAATAATAGTTATAAGGATAATGGCAAGAGTAATACTGATAGTAACAATAGAATAAGGATAATGATAACAGTTATAGCGATAATAATAATAGTAATAAGGATACTAATAACAGTTATAGCGTCAATAATAACAGTAATAAGGATAATAATAATAGTTATAAGGATAAAGGCAAGAGTAATACTGATAGTAACAATAGAATAAGGATAATGATAACAGTTATAGCGATAATAATAATAATAATAAAGATAATAATAATAGTTATAAGGATAAACACAAGAGGAATAGGGATAATAATAATAATAATAAGAATAATAATAACAGTTATAGCGATAATTATAATAGTAATAAGGATAATAATAACAGTTGTAGCGATAATAATGATAGTAATAAGGATAATAATAACAGTTATAGCGATAATAATAATAATAATAATAATAATAATAAGGATAATAATAGTTATAAGGATAAAGACAAGAGGAATAGGGATAATAATAATAATAATAAGAATAATAATAACAGTTATAGCGATAATAATAATAGTAATAAGGATAATAATAACAGTTATAGCGATAATAATAATAATAATAAGGATAATAAGAATAGTTATAAGGATAAAGACAAGAGGAATAGGGATAATAATAATAATAATAAGAATAATAATAACAGTTATAGGGATAATAATAATAGTAATAAGGATAATAATAACAGTTATAGCGTCAATAATAACAGTAATAAGGATAATAATAATAGTTATAAGGATAAAGGCAAGAGTAATACTGATAGTAACAATAGAATAAGGATAATGATAACAGTTATAGCGATAATAATAATAATAATAAGGATAATAATAATAGTTATAAGGATAAACACAAGAGGAATAGGGACAATAATAATAATAAGAATAATAATAACAGTTATAGCGATAATTATAATAGTAATAAGGATAATAATAACAGTTATAGCGATAATAATAATAATAATAAGGATAATAATAATAGTTATAAGGATAAAGGCGAGAGTAATACTGATAGTAACAATAGAATAAGGATAATGATAACAGTTATAGCAATAATAATAATAATAATAAGGATAATAATAATAGTTATAAGGATAAACACAAGAGGAATAGGGATAATAATAATAATAATAATAATAATAAGAATAATAATAACAGTTATAGCGATAATAATAATAGTAATAATCATAATAATAACAGTTATAGCGTCAATAATAACAGTAATAAGGATAATTATAATAGTTATAAGGATAAAGACCTGAGTAATACGGATAGTAACAATAGAATAAGGATAATAATAATAGTTATAAGGATAAAGACAAGAGTAATACTGATAGTAACAATAGAATAAGGATAATGATAACAGTTATAGCGATAATAATAATAATAATAAGTATAATATTAATAGTTATAAGGATAAAGACGAGAGGAATAGGGATAATAATAACAATAAGAATAAGGATAAAGGCAAGAGTAATACTGGTAGTAACAATAGAATAAGGATAATGATAACAGTTATAGCGATAATAATAATAGTTATAAGGATAAAGACAAGAGGAATAGGGATAATAATAATAATAATAATAAGAATAATAATAACAGTTATAGCGATAATAATAATAGTAATAAGGATAATAATAACAGTTACAGCGATAATAATAATAATAACAAGGATAATAATAATAGTTATAAGGATAAAGAAAAGAGAAATAGGGATAATAATAATAATAATAATAAGAATAATAATAACAGTTATAGCGATAATAATAATAGTAATTAGGATAATAATAACAGTTATAGCGTCAATAATAACAGTAATAAGGATAATAATAATAGTTATAAGGATAAAGGCAAGAGTAATACTGATAGTAACAATAGAATAAGGATAATGATAACAGTTATAGCGATAATAATAATAATAATAAGGATAATAATAATAGTTATAAGGATAAAGACAAGAGGAATAGGGATAATAATAATAATAATAAGAATAATAATAACAGTTATAGCGATAATAATAATAGTAATAAGGATAATAATAACAGTTATAGCGTCAATAATAACAGTAATAAGGATAATAATAATAGTTATAAGGATAAAGGCAAGAGTAATACTGATAGTAACAATAGAATAATGATAATGATAAAAGTTATAGCGATAATAATAATAATAATAAGGATAATAATAATAGTTAAAAGGATAAAGACAAGAGGAATAGGGATAATAATAATAATAATAAGAATAATAATAACAGTTATAGCGATAATTATAATAGTAATAAGGATAATAATAACAGTTATAGCGATAATAATAACAGTAATAAGGATAATTATAATAGTTATAGCGATAATAATAATAATTATATGGATAATAATAATAGTTATAAGGATAAAGACGAGAGGAATAGGGATAATAATAATAATAATAAGAATAATAATAACAGTTATAGCGATAATTATAATAGTAATAAGGATAACAATAACAGTTGTAGCGATAATAATAATAATAATAAGGATAATAATAATAGTTATAAGGATAAAGACAAGAGGAATAGGGATAATAATAATAATAATAAGAATAATAATAACAGTTATAGCGATAATAATAATAGTAATAAGGATAATAATTACAGTTATAGCATCAATAATAACAGTAATAAGGATAATAATAATAGTTATAAGGATAAAGACAAGAGGAATAGGGATAATAATAATAATAATAAGGATAATAATAATAGTTATAAGAATAAAGACAAGAGGAATAGGGATAATAATAATAATAAGAAGAATAATAATAACA
>CAMAOC010000220.1:0-91287 GCA_945859555.1 Megachile ligniseca
TTATAAGGATAGAGACAAGAGTAATAGGGATAGTAATATTAGAATAAGGATAATAATAACAGTCATAGCGATAATAATAGTAATAAGGATAATAATAATAGTTATAGCGCTAATAATAATAGTAATAAGGATAAACATAATAGTTATAGTGCGAATAAAAATAGTAATAAGGATAAACATAATAGTTATAGTGCTAATAATACTAGTAATAAGGATAATAATAACAGTTGTAGCGATAATAATAATTGTAATATGGGAAATAATAATAATTATCAGGATAAAGACAAGAGTAATAGGGATAGTAATAATAGAATAAGTATAATAATAACAGTCATAGCGATAATAATAGTAGTAATAAGGATAATAATAATAGTTATAGCGATAATAATAATAGTAATGAGGATAACAATAATAGTTATAGAGATAATAATACTAGTAACAAGGATAATAATAACAGTTATAATGATAATAATAATTGTAATAAGGGAAATAATAATACTTATCAGGATAAAGACAAGAGTAATAGGGATAGTAATAATAGAATAAGTATAATAATAACTGTCATAGCGATAATAATAATAGTAATAAGGATAATAATAATAGTTACAGTGCTAGTAATAATAGTAATAAGGTTAATAATAATAGTTATAGCGATAATAATAATAGTAATAACGATAATACTAATAGTTATAAGGATAAAAAGAAGAGTAATAGGGATAGTAATAATAGAATAAGGATAATAATAACAGTCATAGCGATAATAATAATAGTAGTAAGGATAATAATAGTAGTTATAGCGATAATAATAATAGTAATAAGCATAATACTAATAGTTGTAAGGATAGAGACAAGAGTAATAGGGATAGTAATAGTAGAATAAGGATAATAATTACAGTAATAGCGATAATAATAGTAATAAGGATAATAATAATAGTTATAGCGATAATAATAATAGTAATAAGGATAATAATAATAGTTACAAGGATAAAGACAGAAGTAATAGGGATATTAATAATACAATAAGGATAATAATAACAGTCATAGCGATAATAATAATAGTAGTAAGGATAATAATAACAGTTATAGCGATAATAATAATAGTAATAAGCATAATAATAATAGTTGTAAGAATAAAGACAAGAGTAATAGGGATATTAATAATACAGTAAGGATAATAATAACAGTCATAGCGATAATAATAATAGTAATAAGGATAATAATAATAGTAATAAGGATAATAATAATAGTTATAAGGATAAAGAGAAGAGTAATAGGGATAGTAATAATAGAATAAGGATAATAATAACAGTCATAGCGATAATAATAATAGTTATAGCGATAATAATAATAGTAGTAAGGATAATAATAATAGTTATAAGGATAAAGAGAAGACTAATAGGGATAGTAATAATAGAATGAGGATAATTATAACAGTCGTAGCGATAATAATAATAGTAATAAGCATAATAATAATAGTTATAAGGATAGAGACATGAGTAATAGGGATAGTAATAATAGAATAAGTATAATAATAACAGTCATAGCGATAATAATAATAGTAATAAGGATAATAATAATAGTTATAAGGATAATCATAATAGTTATAAGGATAAAGAGAAGAGTAATAGGGATAGTAATAATACAATAAGGATAATAATAACAGTCATAGCGATAATAATAATAGTAGTAAGGATAATAATAACAGTTATAGCGATAATAATAATAGTAATAAGCACAATAATAATAGTTGTAAGAATAAAGACAAGAGTAATAGGGATATTAATAATACAGTAAGGATAATAATAACAGTCATAGCGATAATAATAATAGTAATAAGGATAATAATAATAGTAATAAGGATAATAATAATAGTTATAAGGATAAAGAGAAGAGTAATAGGGATAGTAATAATAGAATAAGGATAATAATAACAGTCATAGCGATAATAATAATAGTTATAGCGATAATAATAATAGTAGTAAGGATAATAATAATAGTTATAAGGATAAAGAGAAGACTAATAGGGATAGTAATAATAGAATGAGGATAATTATAACAGTCGTAGCGATAATAATAATAGTAATAAGCATAATAATAATAGTTATAAGGATAGAGACATGAGTAATAGGGATAGTAATAATAGAATAAGTATAATAATAACAGTCATAGCGATAATAATAATAGTAATAAGGATAATAATAATAGTTATAAGGATAATCATAATAGTTATAAGGATAAAGAGAAGAGTAATAGGGATAGTAATAATAGAATAAGGATAATAATAACAGTCATAGCGATAATAATAATAGTAGTAAGGATAATAATAACAGTTATAGCGATAATAATAATAGTAATAAGCATAATAATAATAGTTGTAAGAATAAAGACAGGAGTAATAGGGATATTAATAATGCAATAAGGATAATAATAACAGTCATAGCGATAATAATAATAGTTATAGTGATAATCATAGTTATAAGGATAAAGACAAGACTAATAGGGATAGTAATAATAGAATAAGTATAATAATAACAGTCATAGCGATAATAATAATAGTAATAAGCATAATAATAATAGTTATAGTGCTAATAATAATAGTAATAAGCATAATAATAATAGTTATAAGGATGGAGACAAGAGTAATAGGGATAGTAATAATAGAATAAGTATAATAATAACAGTCATAGCGATAATAATAATAGTAATAAGGATAATAATAATAGTTATAAGGATAGTAATAATAGTTATAAGGATAAAGACAAGAGTAATAGGGATAGTAATAATAGAATAACGATAATAATAACAGTCATAGCGATAATAATAATCGTAGTAAGGATAATAATAATAGTTATAGCGATAATAATAATAGTAATAAGGATAATAATAACAGTTATAGCGATAATAATAATAGTAATAAGCATAATAATAATAGTTGTAAGAATAAAGACAAGAGTAATAGGGATATTAATAATACAATAAGGATAATAATAACAGTCATAGCGATAATAATAATAGTTATAGTGATAATCATAGTTATAAGGATAAAGACAAGACTAATAGGGATAGTAATAATAGAATAAGTATAATAATAACAGTCGTAGCGATAATAATAATAGTAATAAGCATAATAATAATAGTTATAGTGCTAATAATAATAGTAATAAGCATAATAATAATAGTTATAAGGATAGAGACAAGAGTAATAGGGATAGTAATAATAGAATACGTATAATAATAACAGTCATAGCGATAATAATAATAGTAATAAGGATAATAATAACAGTCATAGCGATAATAATAATAGTACTAAGCATAATAATAATAGTTATAGTGCTAATAATAATAGTAATAAGCATAATAATAATAGTTATAAGGATAGAGATAAGAGTAATAGGGATAGTAATAATAGAATAAGTATAATAATAACAGTCATAGCGATAATAATAATAGTAATAAGGATAATAATAATAGTTATAGTGGTAATAATAATAGTAATAAGCATAATCATAATAGTTATAAGGATAGAGACAAGAGTTATAGGGATAGTAATAATAGAATAAGTATAATAATAACAGTCATAGCGATAATAATAATAGTAATAAGGGTAATAATAATAGTTTTAGTGCTAATAATAATAGTTTTAGTGCTAATAATAATAGTAATAAGCATAACAATAATAGTTATAAGGATAAAGACAAGAGTAATAGGGATAGTAATAATAGAATAAGTATAATAATAACAGTCATAGCGATAATAATAATAGTTATAGCGATAATAATAATAGTAATAAGGATAATAATAATAGTTATAAGGATAAAGACAAGAGTAATAAGGATAGTAATAATAGAATAAGGATAATAATAACAGTTATAGCAATAATAATAATAGTAATAAGGATAAACATAATAGTTATAGTGCTAGTAATAATAGTGATAAGGATAATAATAATAGTTATAGCGATAATAATAATAGTAATGAGGATAACAATAATAGTTATAGAGATAATAATACTAGTAATAAGGATAATAATAACAGTTATAATGATAATAATAATAGTAATAAGGGAAATAATAATAGTTATAAGGATAAAGACAAGAGTATTAGGGATAGTAATAATAGAATAAGTATAATAATAACAGTCATAGCGATAATAATAATAGTAATAAGGATAATAATAATAGTTATAAGGATAATAATAATAGTTATAAGGATAATAATAATAGTTATAAGGATAAAGAGAAGAGTAATAGGGATAGTAATAATAGAATAAGGATAATAATAACAGTCATAGCGATAATAATAATAGTAGTAAGGATAATAATAACAGTTATAGCGATAATAATAATAGTAATAAGCATAATAATAATAGTTGTAAGAATAAAGACAGGAGTAATAGGGATATTAATAATGCAATAAGGATAATAATAACAGTCATAGCGATAATAATAATAGTTATAGTGATAATCATAGTTATAAGGATAAAGACCAGACTAATAGGGATAGTAATAATAGAATAAGTATAATAATAACAGTCATAGCGATAATAATAATAGTAATAAGGATAATAATAATAGTTATAGTGCGAATAAAAATAGTAATAAGGATAAACATAATAGTTATAGTGCTAATAATACTAGTAATAAGGATAATAATAACAGTTGTAGCGATAATAATAATTGTAATATGATAAATAATAATAATTATCAGGATAAAGACAAGAGTAATAGGGATAGTAATAATAGAATAAGTATAATAATAACAGTCATAGCGATAATAATAATAGTAATAAGGATAATAATAATAGTTATAAGGATAATAATAATACTTATAAGGATAAAGAGAAGAGTAATAGGGATAGTAATAATGGAATAAGGATAATAATAACAGTCATAGCGATAATAATAATACTAGTAAGGATAATAATAATAGATATAGCGATAATAATAATAGCAATAAGGATAATAATAATAGTTAAAGTGCTAATAATAATAGTAATAAGCATAATAATAATAGTTATAGGGATAGAGACAGGAGTAATAGGGATAGTAATAGTAGAATAAGGATAATAATAACAGTCATAGCGATAATAATAGTAATAAGGATAATAATAATAGTTATAGTGCTAGTAATAATAGCAATAAGGATAATAATAATAGTTATAGCGATAATAATAATAGTAATAAGGATAATAATAATAGTTATAAGGATAAAGACAAGAGTAATAGGGATATTAATAATACAATAAGGATAATAATAACAGTCATAGCGATAATAATAATAGTTATAGTGATAATCATAGTTATAAGGATAAAGACAAGACTAATAGGGATAGTAATAATAGAATAAGTATAATAATAACAGTCGTAGCGATAATAATAATAGTAATAAGCATAATAATAATAGTTATAAGGATAGAGACATGAGTAATAGGGATAGTAATAATAGAATAAGATTAATAATAACAGTCATAGCGATAATAATAATAGTAATAAGGATAATAATAATAGTTATAAGGATAGTAATAATAGTTATAAGGATAAAGACAAGAGTAATAGGGATAGTAATAATAGAATAACAATAATAATAACAGTCATAGCGATAATAATAATCGTAGTAAGGATAATAATAATAGTTATAGCGATAATAATAATAGTAATAAGGATAATAATAACAGTTATAGCGATAATAATAATAGTAATAAGCATAATAATAATAATTGTAAGAATAAAGACAAGAGTAATAGGGATATTAATAATACAATAAGGATAATAATGACAGTCATAGCGATAATAATAATAGTAATAAGGATAATAATAATAGTTATAAGGATAGTAATAATAGTTATAAGGATAAAGACAAGAGTAATAGGGATAGTAATAATAGAATAACGATAATAATAACAGTCATAGCGATAATAATAATCGTAGTAAGGATAATAATAATAGTTATAAGGATAAAGACAAGAGTAATAGGGATAGTAATAATAGAATAAGTATAATAATAACAGTCATAGCGATAATAATAATAGCAATAAGGATAATAATAATAGTTATAGTGCTAATAATAATAGTAATAAGCATAATAATAATAGTTATAAGGATAGAGACAGGAGTAATAGGGATAGTAATAATAGAATAAGGATAATAATAACAGTCATAGCGATAATAATAATAGTAGTAAGGATAATAATAATAGTTATAGCGATAATAATAGTTGTAATAAGCATATAAATAATAGTTATAAGGATAGAGACAAGAGTAATAGGGATAGTAATATTAGAATAAGGATAATAATAACAGTCATAGCGATAATAATAGTAATAAGGATAATAATAATAGTTATAGCGCTAATAATAATAGTAATAAGGATAAACATAATAGTTATAGTGCGAATAAAAATAGTAATAAGGATAAACATAATAGTTATAGTGCTAATAATACTAGTAATAAGGATAATAATAACAGTTGTAGCGATAATAATAATTGTAATATGGGAAATAATAATAATTATCAGGATAAAGACAAGAGTAATAGGGATAGTAATAATAGAATAAGTATAATAATAACAGTCATAGCGATAATAATAGTAGTAATAAGGATAATAATAATAGTTACAGTGCTAGTAATAATAGTAATAAGGTTAATAATAATAGTTATAGCGATAATAATAATAGTAATAACGATAATACTAATAGTTATAAGGATAAAAAGAAGAGTAATAGGGATAGTAATAATAGAATAAGGATAATAATAACAGTCATAGCGATAATAATAATAGTAGTAAGGATAATAATAGTAGTTATAGCGATAATAATAATAGTAATAAGCATAATACTAATAGTTGTAAGGATAGAGACAAGAGTAATAGGGATAGGAATAGTAGAATAAGGATAATAATTACAGTAATAGCGATAATAATAGTAATAAGGATAATAATAATAGTTATAGCGATAATAATAATAGTAATAAGGATAATAATAATAGTTACAAGGATAAAGACAGAAGTAATAGGGATATTAATAATACAATAAGGATAATAATAACAGTCATAGCGATAATAATAATAGTAGTAAGGATAATAATAACAGTTATAGCGATAATAATAATAGTAATAAGCATAATAATAATAGTTGTAAGAATAAAGACAAGAGTAATAGGGATATTAATAATACAGTAAGGATAATAATAACAGTCATAGCGATAATAATAATAGTAATAAGGATAATAATAATAGTAATAAGGATAATAATAATAGTTATAAGGATAAAGAGAAGAGTAATAGGGATAGTAATAATAGAATAAGGATAATAATAACAGTCATAGCGATAATAATAATAGTTATAGCGATAATAATAATAGTAGTAAGGATAATAATAATAGTTATAAGGATAAAGAGAAGACTAATAGGGATAGTAATAATAGAATGAGGATAATTATAACAGTCATAGCGATAATAATAATAGTCATAGCGATAATAATAATAGTAATAAGGATAATAATAATAGTTATAAGGATAGAGACAAGAGTAATAGGGATAGTAATAATAGAATAAGGATAATAATAACAGTCATAGCGATAATATTAATAGTTATAGCGATAATAATAATAGTAATAAGGATAATAATAATAGTTATAAGGATCAAGACAAGAGTAATAGGGATAGTAATAATAGAATAACGATAATAATAACAGTCATAGCGATAATAATAATCGTAGTAAGGATAATAATAATAGTTATAGCGATAATAATAATAGTAATAAGGATAACAATAACAGTCATAGCGATAATAATAATAGTTATAAGGATAGTAATAATAGTTATAAGGATAAAGACAAGTTTAATAGGGATAGTAATAATAGAATAAGGATAATAATAACAGTCATAGCGATAATAATAATAGTATTAAGGATAATAATAATAGTTATAGCGATAATAATAATAGTAATAAGCATATTAATAATAGCTATAAGGATAGAGACAAGAGTAATAGGGATAGTAATATTAGAATCAGGATAATAATAACAGTCATAGCGATAATAATAGTAATAAGGATAATAATAATAGTTATAGCGCTAATAATAATAGTAATAAGGATAAACATAATAGTTATAGTGCGAATAAAAATAGTAATAAGGATAAACATAATAGTTATAGTGCTAATAATACTAGTAATAAGGATAATAATAACAGTTATAGCGATAATAATAATTGTAATATGGGAAATAATAATAATTATCAGGATAAAGACAAGAGTAATAGGGATAGTAATAATACAATAAGGATAATAATAACAGTCATAGCGATAATAATAATAGTTATAGTGCTAATCATAGTTATAAGGATAAAGACAAGACTAATAGGGATAGTAATAATAGAATAAGTATAATAATAACAGTCATAGCGATAATAATAATAGTAATAAGCATAATAATAATAGTTATAAGGATAGAGACAAGAGTAACAGGGATAGTAATAATAGAATAAGTATAATAATAACAGTCATAGCGATAATAATAATAGTAATAAGCATAATAATAATAGTTATAGTGCTAATAATAATAGTAATAAGCATAATAATAATAGTTATAAGGATGGAGACAAGAGTAATAGGGATAGTAATAATAGAATAAGTATAATAATAACAGTCATAGCGATAATAATAATAGTAATAAGGATAATAATAATAGTTATAAGGATAGTAATAATAGTTATAAGGATAAAGACAAGAGTAATAGGGATAGTAATAATAGAATAACGATAATAATAACAGTCATAGCGATAATAATAATCGTAGTAAGGATAATAATAATAGTTATAGCGATAATAATAATAGTAATAAGGATAATAATAACAGTTATAGCGATAATAATAATAGTAATAAGCATAATAATAATAGTTGTAAGAATAAAGACAAGAGTAATAGGGATATTAATAATACAATAAGGATAATAATAACAGTCATAGCGATAATAATAATAGTTATAGTGATAATCATAGTTATAAGGATAAAGACAAGACTAATAGGGATAGTAATAATAGAATAAGTATAATAATAACAGTCGTAGCGATAATAATAATAGTAATAAGCATAATAATAATAGTTATAGTGCTAATAATAATAGTAATAAGCATAATAATAATAGTTATAAGGATAGAGACAAGAGTAATAGGGATAGTAATAATAGAATACGTATAATAATAACAGTCATAGCGATAATAATAATAGTAATAAGGATAATAATAACAGTCATAGCGATAATAATAATAGTACTAAGCATAATAATAATAGTTATAGTGCTAATAATAATAGTAATAAGCATAATAATAATAGTTATAAGGATAGAGATAAGAGTAATAGGGATAGTAATAATAGAATAAGTATAATAATAACAGTCATAGCGATAATAATAATAGTAATAAGGATAATAATAATAGTTATAGTGGTAATAATAATAGTAATAAGCATAATCATAATAGTTATAAGGATAGAGACAAGAGTTATAGGGATAGTAATAATAGAATAAGTATAATAATAACAGTCATAGCGATAATAATAATAGTAATAAGGGTAATAATAATAGTTTTAGTGCTAATAATAATAGTTTTAGTGCTAATAATAATAGTAATAAGCATAACAATAATAGTTATAAGGTTAAAGACAAGAGTAATAGGGATAGTAATAATAGAATAAGTATAATAATAACAGTCATAGCGATAATAATAATAGTTATAGCGATAATAATAATAGTAATAAGGATAATAATAATAGTTATAAGGATAAAGACAAGAGTAATAGGGATAGTAATAATAGAATAAGGATAATAATAACAGTTATAGCAATAATAATAATAGTAATAAGGATAAACATAATAGTTATAGTGCTAGTAATAATAGTGATAAGGATAATAATAATAGTTATAGCGATAATAATAATAGTAATGAGGATAACAATAATAGTTATAGAGATAATAATACTAGTAATAAGGATAATAATAACAGTTATAATGATAATAATAATAGTAATAAGGGAAATAATAATAGTTATAAGGATAAAGACAAGAGTATTAGGGATAGTAATAATAGAATAAGTATAATAATAACAGTCATAGCGATAATAATAATAGTAATAAGGATAATAATAATAGTTATAAGGATAATAATAATAGTTATAGCGATAATAATAATACTTATAAGGATAAAGAGAAGAGTAATAGGGATAGTAATAATGGAATAAGGATAATAATAACAGTCATAGCGATAATAATAATACAAGTAAGGAGAATAATAATAGATATAGCGATAATAATAATAGCAATAAGGATAATAATAATAGTTAAAGTGCTAATAATAATAGTAATAAGCATAATAATAATAGTTATAGGGATAGAGACAGGAGTAATAGGGATAGTAATAGTAGAATAAGGATAATAATAACAGTCATAGCGATAATAATAGTAATAAGGATAATAATAATAGCTATAGTGCTAATAATAATAGTAATAAGGATAATAATAACAGTTATAGCAATAATAATAATAGTAATAAGGATAAACATAATAGTTATAGTGCTAGTAATAATAGTGATAAGGATAATAATAATAGTTATAGCGATAATAATAATAGTAATGAGGATAACAATAATAGTTATAGAGATAATAATACTAGTAACAAGGATAATAATAACAGTTATAATGATAATAATAATTGTAATAAGGGAAATAATAATACTTATCAGGATAAAGACAAGAGTAATAGGGATAGTAATAATACAATAAGTATAATAATAACAGTCATACCGGTAATAATAACAGTAATAAGGATAATAATAATAGTTATAGTGCTAGTAATAATAGCAATAAGGATAATAATAATAGTTATAGCGATAATAATAATAGTAATAAGGATAATAATAATAGTTATAAGGATAAAGACAAGAGTAATAGGGATATTAATAATACAATAAGGATAATAATAACAGTCATAGCGATAATAATAATAGTTATAGTGATAATCATAGTTATAAGGATAAAGACAAGATTAATAGGGATAGTAATAATAGAATAAGTATAATAATAACAGTCGTAGCGATAATAATAATAGTAATAAGCATAATAATAATAGTTATAAGGATAGAGACATGAGTAATAGGGATAGTAATAATAGAATAAGATTAATAATAACAGTCATAGCGATAATAATAATAGTAATAAGGATAATAATAATAGTTATAAGGATAGTAATAATAGTTATAAGGATAAAGACAAGAGTAATAGGGATAGTAATAATAGAATAACAATAATAATAACAGTCATAGCGATAATAATAATCGTAGTAAGGATAATAATAATAGTTATAGCGATAATAATAATAGTAATAAGGATAATAATAACAGTTATAGCGATAATAATAATAGTAATAAGCATAATAATAATAATTGTAAGAATAAAGACAAGAGTAATAGGGATATTAATAATACAATAAGGATAATAATGACAGTCATAGCGATAATAATAATAGTAATAAGGATAATAATAATAGTTATAAGGATAGTAATAATAGTTATAAGGATAAAGACAAGAGTAATAGGGATAGTAATAATAGAATAACGATAATAATAACAGTCATAGCGATAATAATAATCGTAGTAAGGATAATAATAATAGTTATAAGGATAAAGACAAGAGTAATAGGGATAGTAATAATAGAATAAGTATAATAATAACAGTCATAGCGATAATAATAATAGCAATAAGGATAATAATAATAGTTATAGTGCTAATAATAATAGTAATAAGCATAATAATAATAGTTATAAGGATAGAGACAGGAGTAATAGGGATAGTAATAATAGAATAAGGATAATAATAACAGTCATAGCGATAATAATAATAGTAGTAAGGATAATAATAATAGTTATAGCGATAATAATAGTTGTAATAAGCATATAAATAATAGTTATAAGGATAGAGACAAGAGTAATAGGGATAGTAATATTAGAATAAGGATAATAATAACAGTCATAGCGATAATAATAGTAATAAGGATAATAATAATAGTTATAGCGCTAATAATAATAGTAATAAGGATAAACATAATAGTTATAGTGCGAATAAAAATAGTAATAAGGATAAACATAATAGTTATAGTGCTAATAATACTAGTAATAAGGATAATAATAACAGTTGTAGCGATAATAATAATTGTAATATGGGAAATAATAATAATTATCAGGATAAAGACAAGAGTAATAGGGATAGTAATAATAGAATAAGTATAATAATAACAGTCATAGCGATAATAATAGTAGTAATAAGGATAATAATAATAGTTATAGCGATAATAATAATAGTAATGAGGATAACAATAATAGTTATAGAGATAATAATACTAGTAACAAGGATAATAATAACAGTTATAATGATAATAATAATTGTAATAAGGGAAATAATAATACTTATCAGGATAAAGACAAGAGTAATAGGGATAGTAATAATAGAATAAGTATAATAATAACTGTCATAGCGATAATAATAATAGTAATAAGGATAATAATAATAGTTACAGTGCTAGTAATAATAGTAATAAGGTTAATAATAATAGTTATAGCGATAATAATAATAGTAATAACGATAATACTAATAGTTATAAGGATAAAAAGAAGAGTAATAGGGATAGTAATAATAGAATAAGGATAATAATAACAGTCATAGCGATAATAATAATAGTAGTAAGGATAATAATAGTAGTTATAGCGATAATAATAATAGTAATAAGCATAATACTAATAGTTGTAAGGATAGAGACAAGAGTAATAGGGATAGTAATAGTAGAATAAGGATAATAATTACAGTAATAGCGATAATAATAGTAATAAGGATAATAATAATAGTTATAGCGATAATAATAATAGTAATAAGGATAATAATAATAGTTACAAGGATAAAGACAAGAGTAATAGGGATATTAATAATACAATAAGGATAATAATAACAGTCATAGCGATAATAATAATAGTAGTAAGGATAATAATAACAGTTATAGCGATAATAATAATAGTAATAAGCATAATAATAATAGTTGTAAGAATAAAGACAAGAGTAATAGGGATATTAATAATACAGTAAGGATAATAATAACAGTCATAGCGATAATAATAATAGTAATAAGGATAATAATAATAGTAATAAGGATAATAATAATAGTTATAAGGATAAAGAGAAGAGTAATAGGGATAGTAATAATAGAATAAGGATAATAATAACAGTCATAGCGATAATAATAATAGTTATAGCGATAATAATAATAGTAGTAAGGATAATAATAATAGTTATAAGGATAAAGAGAAGACTAATAGGGATAGTAATAATAGAATGAGGATAATTATAACAGTCATAGCGATAATAATAATAGTCATAGCGATAATAATAATAGTAATAAGGATAATAATAATAGTTATAAGGATAGAGACAAGAGTAATAGGGATAGTAATAATAGAATAAGGATAATAATAACAGTCATAGCGATAATATTAATAGTTATAGCGATAATAATAATAGTAATAAGGATAATAATAATAGTTATAAGGATCAAGACAAGAGTAATAGGGATAGTAATAATAGAATAACGATAATAATAACAGTCATAGCGATAATAATAATCGTAGTAAGGATAATAATAATAGTTATAGCGATAATAATAATAGTAATAAGGATAACAATAACAGTCATAGCGATAATAATAATAGTTATAAGGATAGTAATAATAGTTATAAGGATAAAGACAAGTTTAATAGGGATAGTAATAATAGAATAAGGATAATAATAACAGTCATAGCGATAATAATAATAGTATTAAGGATAATAATAATAGTTATAGCGATAATAATAATAGTAATAAGCATATTAATAATAGCTATAAGGATAGAGACAAGAGTAATAGGGATAGTAATATTAGAATCAGGATAATAATAACAGTCATAGCGATAATAATAGTAATAAGGATAATAATAATAGTTATAGCGCTAATAATAATAGTAATAAGGATAAACATAATAGTTATAGTGCGAATAAAAATAGTAATAAGGATAAACATAATAGTTATAGTGCTAATAATACTAGTAATAAGGATAATAATAACAGTTATAGCGATAATAATAATTGTAATATGGGAAATAATAATAATTATCAGGATAAAGACAAGAGTAATAGGGATAGTAATAATAGAATAAGTATAATAATAACAGTCATAGCGATAATAATAATAGTAATAAGCATAATAATAATAGTTATAAGGATAGAGACAAGAGTAACAGGGATAGTAATAATAGAATAAGTATAATAATAACAGTCATAGCGATAATAATAATAGTAATAAGGATAATAATAATAGTTATAAGGATAGTAATAATAGATATAAGGATAAAGACAAGAGTAATAGGGATAGTAATAATAGAATAACGATAATAATAACAGTCATAGCGATAATAATAATCGTAGTAAGGATAATAATAATAGTAATAAGGATAATAATAACAGTTATAGCGATAATAATAATAGTAATAAGCATAATAATAATAGTTGTAAGAATAAAGACAAGAGTAATAGGGATATTAATAATACAATAAGGATAATAATAACAGTCATAGCGATAATAATAATAGTTATAGTGATAATCATAGTTATAAGGATAAAGACAAGACTAATAGGGATAGTAATAATAGAATAAGTATAATAATAACAGCCGTAGCGATAATAATAATAGTAATAAGCATAATAATAATAGTTATAAGGATAGAGACAAGAGTAATAGGGATAGTAATAATAGAATACGTATAACAATAACAGTCATAGCGATAATAATAATAGTAATAAGGATAATAATAATAGTTATAGCGATAATAATAATTGTAATAAGGGAAATAATAATAATTATCAGGATAAAGACAAGAGTAATAGGGATAGTAATAATAGAATAAGTATAATAATAACAGTCATAGCGATAATAATAATAGTAATGAGGATAATAATAACAGTTATAAGGATAGTAATAATAGTTATAAGGATAAAGACAAGAGTAATAGGGATAGTAATAATAGAATAAGGATAATAATAACAGTCATAGCGATAATAATAATAGTATTAAGGATAATAATAATAGTTATAGCGCTAATAATAATAGTAATAAGGATAAACATAATAGTTATAGTGCGAATAAAAATAGTAATAAGGATAAACATAATAGTTATAGTGCTAATAATACTAGTAATAAGGATAATAATAACAGTTATAGCGATAATAATAATTGTAATATGGGAAATAATAATAATTATCAGGATAAAGACAAGAGTAATAGGGATAGTAATAATACAATAAGGATAATAATAACAGTCATAGCGATAATAATAGTAGTTATAGTGATAATCATAGTTATAAGGATAAAGACAAGACTAATAGGGATAGTAATAATAGAATAAGTATAATAATAACAGTCATAGCGATAATAATAATAGTAATAAGGATAATAATAACAGTTTTAGTGCTAATAATAATAGTTTTAGTGCTAATAATAATAGTTTTAGTGCTAATAATAATAGTAATAAGCATAACAATAATAGTTATAAGGATAAAGACAAGAGTAATAGGGATAGTAATAATAGAATAAGTATAATAATAACAGTCATAGCGATAATAATAATAGTAATAAGGATAATAATAATAGTTATAAGGATAATCATAATAGTTATAAGGATAAAGAGAAGAGTAATAGGGATAGTAATAATAGAATAAGGATAATAATAACAGTCATAGCGATAATAATAATAGTAGTAAGGATAATAATAACAGTTATAGCGATAATAATAATAGTAATAAGCATAATAATAATAGTTGTAAGAATAAAGACAGGAGTAATAGGGATATTAATAATGCAATAAGGATAATAATAACAGTCATAGCGATAATAATAATAGTTATAATGATAATCATAGTTATAAGGATAAAGACAAGACTAATAGGGATAGTAATAATAGAATAAGTATAATAATAACAGTCGTAGCGATAATAATAATAGTAATAAGCATAATAATAATAGTTATAAGGATAGAGACATGAGTAATAGGGATAGTAATAATAGAATAAGATGAATAATAACAGTCATAGCGATAATAATAATAGTAATAAGGATAATAATAATAGTTATAAGGATAGTAATAATAGTTATAAGGATAAAGACAAGAGTAATAGGGATAGTAATAATAGAATAACAATAATAATAACAGTCATAGCGATAATAATAATCGTAGTAAGGATAATAATAATAGTTATAGCGATAATAATAATAGTAATAAGGATAATAATAACAGTTATAGCGATAATAATAATAGTAATAAGCATAATAATAATAATTGTAAGAATAAAGACAAGAGTAATAGGGATATTAATAATACAATAAGGATAATAATGACAGTCATAGCGATAATAATAATAGTAATAAGGATAATAATAATAGTTATAAGGATAGTAATAATAGTTATAAGGATAAAGACAAGAGTAATAGGGATAGTAATAATAGAATAACGATAATAATAACAGTCATAGCGATAATAATAATCGTAGTAAGGATAATAATAATAGTTATAAGGATAAAGACAAGAGTAATAGGGATAGTAATAATAGAATAAGTATAATAATAACAGTCATAGCGATAATAATAATAGCAATAAGGATAATAATAATAGTTATAGTGCTAATAATAATAGTAATAAGCATAATAATAATAGTTATAAGGATAGAGACAGGAGTAATAGGGATAGTAATAATAGAATAAGGATAATAATAACAGTCATAGCGATAATAATAATAGTAGTAAGGATAATAATAATAGTTATAGCGATAATAATAGTTGTAATAAGCATATAAATAATAGTTATAAGGATAGAGACAAGAGTAATAGGGATAGTAATATTAGAATAAGGATAATAATAACAGTCATAGCGATAATAATAGTAATAAGGATAATAATAATAGTAATAACGATAATACTAATAGTTATAAGGATAAAAAGAAGAGTAATAGGGATAGTAATAATAGAATAAGGATAATAATAACAGTCATAGCGATAATAATAATAGTAGTAAGGATAATAATAGTAGTTATAGCGATAATAATAATAGTAATAAGCATAATACTAATAGTTGTAAGGATAGAGACAAGAGTAATAGGGATAGTAATAGTAGAATAAGTATAATAATAACAGTCATAGCGATAATAATAATAGTAATAAGGATAATAATAATAGTTATAAGGATAATCATAATAGTTATAAGGATAAAGAGAAGAGTAATAGGGATAGTAATAATAGAATAAGGATAATAATAACAGTCATAGCGATAATAATAATAGTAGTAAGGATAATAATAACAGTTATAGCGATAATAATAATAGTAATAAGCATAATAATAATAGTTGTAAGAATAAAGACAGGAGTAATAGGGATATTAATAATGCAATAAGGATAATAATAACAGTCATAGCGATAATAATAATAGTTATAATGATAATCATAGTTATAAGGATAAAGACAAGACTAATAGGGATAGTAATAATAGAATAAGTATAATAATAACAGTCGTAGCGATAATAATAATAGTAATAAGCATAATAATAATAGTTATAAGGATAGAGACATGAGTAATAGGGATAGTAATAATAGAATAAGATGAATAATAACAGTCATAGCGATAATAATAATAGTAATAAGGATAATAATAATAGTTATAAGGATAGTAATAATAGTTATAAGGATAAAGACAAGAGTAATAGGGATAGTAATAATAGAATAACAATAATAATAACAGTCATAGCGATAATAATAATCGTAGTAAGGATAATAATAATAGTTATAGCGATAATAATAATAGTAATAAGGATAATAATAACAGTTATAGCGATAATAATAATAGTAATAAGCATAATAATAATAATTGTAAGAATAAAGACAAGAGTAATAGGGATATTAATAATACAATAAGGATAATAATGACAGTCATAGCGATAATAATAATAGTAATAAGGATAATAATAATAGTTATAAGGATAGTAATAATAGTTATAAGGATAAAGACAAGAGTAATAGGGATAGTAATAATAGAATAACGATAATAATAACAGTCATAGCGATAATAATAATCGTAGTAAGGATAATAATAATAGTTATAAGGATAAAGACAAGAGTAATAGGGATAGTAATAATAGAATAAGTATAATAATAACAGTCATAGCGATAATAATAATAGCAATAAGGATAATAATAATAGTTATAGTGCTAATAATAATAGTAATAAGCATAATAATAATAGTTATAAGGATAGAGACAGGAGTAATAGGGATAGTAATAATAGAATAAGGATAATAATAACAGTCATAGCGATAATAATAATAGTAGTAAGGATAATAATAATAGTTATAGCGATAATAATAGTTGTAATAAGCATATAAATAATAGTTATAAGGATAGAGACAAGAGTAATAGGGATAGAAATATTAGAATAAGGATAATAATAACAGTCATAGCGATAATAATAGTAATAAGGATAATAATAATAGTTATAGCGCTAATAATAATAGTAATAAGGATAAACATAATAGTTATAGTGCGAATAAAAATAGTAATAAGGATAAACATAATAGTTATAGTGCTAATAATACTAGTAATAAGGATAATAATAACAGTTGTAGCGATAATAATAATTGTAATATGGGAAATAATAATAATTATCAGGATAAAGACAAGAGTAATAGGGATAGTAATAATAGAATAAGTATAATAATAACAGTCATAGCGATAATAATAGTAGTAATAAGGATAATAATAATAGTTATAGCGATAATAATAATAGTAATGAGGATAACAATAATAGTTATAGAGATAATAATACTAGTAACAAGGATAATAATAACAGTTATAATGATAATAATAATTGTAATAAGGGAAATAATAATACTTATCAGGATAAAGACAAGAGTAATAGGGATAGTAATAATAGAATAAGTATAATAATAACTGTCATAGCGATAATAATAATAGTAATAAGGATAATAATAATAGTTACAGTGCTAGTAATAATAGTAATAAGGTTAATAATAATAGTTATAGCGATAATAATAATAGTAATAACGATAATACTAATAGTTATAAGGATAAAAAGAAGAGTAATAGGGATAGTAATAATAGAATAAGGATAATAATAACAGTCATAGCGATAATAATAATAGTAGTAAGGATAATAATAGTAGTTATAGCGATAATAATAATAGTAATAAGCATAATACTAATAGTTGTAAGGATAGAGACAAGAGTAATAGGGATAGTAATAGTAGAATAAGGATAATAATTACAGTAATAGCGATAATAATAGTAATAAGGATAATAATAATAGTTATAGCGATAATAATAATAGTAATAAGGATAATAATAATAGTTACAAGGATAAAGACAAGAGTAATAGGGATATTAATAATACAATAAGGATAATAATAACAGTCATAGCGATAATAATAATAGTAGTAAGGATAATAATAACAGTTATAGCGATAATAATAATAGTAATAAGCATAATAATAATAGTTGTAAGAATAAAGACAAGAGTAATAGGGATATTAATAATACAGTAAGGATAATAATAACAGTCATAGCGATAATAATAATAGTAATAAGGATAATAATAATAGTAATAAGGATAATAATAATAGTTATAAGGATAAAGAGAAGAGTAATAGGGATAGTAATAATAGAATAAGGATAATAATAACAGTCATAGCGATAATAATAATAGTTATAGCGATAATAATAATAGTAGTAAGGATAATAATAATAGTTATAAGGATAAAGAGAAGACTAATAGGGATAGTAATAATAGAATGAGGATAATTATAACAGTCATAGCGATAATAATAATAGTCATAGCGATAATAATAATAGTAATAAGGATAATAATAATAGTTATAAGGATAGAGACAAGAGTAATAGGGATAGTAATAATAGAATAAGGATAATAATAACAGTCATAGCGATAATATTAATAGTTATAGCGATAATAATAATAGTAATAAGGATAATAATAATAGTTATAAGGATCAAGACAAGAGTAATAGGGATAGTAATAATAGAATAACGATAATAATAACAGTCATAGCGATAATAATAATCGTAGTAAGGATAATAATAATAGTTATAGCGATAATAATAATAGTAATAAGGATAACAATAACAGTCATAGCGATAATAATAATAGTTATAAGGATAGTAATAATAGTTATAAGGATAAAGACAAGTTTAATAGGGATAGTAATAATAGAATAAGGATAATAATAACAGTCATAGCGATAATAATAATAGTATTAAGGATAATAATAATAGTTATAGCGATAATAATAATAGTAATAAGCATATTAATAATAGCTATAAGGATAGAGACAAGAGTAATAGGGATAGTAATATTAGAATCAGGATAATAATAACAGTCATAGCGATAATAATAGTAATAAGGATAATAATAATAGTTATAGCGCTAATAATAATAGTAATAAGGATAAACATAATAGTTATAGTGCGAATAAAAATAGTAATAAGGATAAACATAATAGTTATAGTGCTAATAATACTAGTAATAAGGATAATAATAACAGTTATAGCGATAATAATAATTGTAATATGGGAAATAATAATAATTATCAGGATAAAGACAAGAGTAATAGGGATAGTAATAATACAATAAGGATAATAATAACAGTCATAGCGATAATAATAATAGTTATAGTGCTAATCATAGTTATAAGGATAAAGACAAGACTAATAGGGATAGTAATAATAGAATAAGTATAATAATAACAGTCATAGCGATAATAATAATAGTAATAAGCATAATAATAATAGTTATAAGGATAGAGACAAGAGTAACAGGGATAGTAATAATAGAATAAGTATAATAATAACAGTCATAGCGATAATAATAATAGTAATAAGGATAATAATAATAGTTATAAGGATAGTAATAATAGATATAAGGATAAAGACAAGAGTAATAGGGATAGTAATAATAGAATAACGATAATAATAACAGTCATAGCGATAATAATAATCGTAGTAAGGATAATAATAATAGTAATAAGGATAATAATAACAGTTATAGCGATAATAATAATAGTAATAAGCATAATAATAATAGTTGTAAGAATACAGACAAGAGTAATAGGGATATTAATAATACAATAAGGATAATAATAACAGTCATAGCGATAATAATAATAGTTATAGTGATAATCATAGTTATAAGGATAAAGACAAGACTAATAGGGATAGTAATAATAGAATAAGTATAATAATAACAGCCGTAGCGATAATAATAATAGTAATAAGCATAATAATAATAGTTATAAGGATAGAGACAAGAGTAATAGGGATAGTAATAATAGAATACGTATAACAATAACAGTCATAGCGATAATAATAATAGTAATAAGGATAATAATAATAGTTATAGCGATAATAATAATTGTAATAAGGGAAATAATAATAATTATCAGGATAAAGACAAGAGTAATAGGGATAGTAATAATAGAATAAGTATAATAATAACAGTCATAGCGATAATAATAATAGTAATGAGGATAATAATAACAGTTATAAGGATAGTAATAATAGTTATAAGGATAAAGACAAGAGTAATAGGGATAGTAATAATAGAATAAGGATAATAATAACAGTCATAGCGATAATAATAATAGTATTAAGGATAATAATAATAGTTATAGCGCTAATAATAATAGTAATAAGGATAAACATAATAGTTATAGTGCGAATAAAAATAGTAATAAGGATAAACATAATAGTTATAGTGCTAATAATACTAGTAATAAGGATAATAATAACAGTTATAGCGATAATAATAATTGTAATATGGGAAATAATAATAATTATCAGGATAAAGACAAGAGTAATAGGGATAGTAATAATACAATAAGGATAATAATAACAGTCATAGCGATAATAATAGTAGTTATAGTGATAATCATAGTTATAAGGATAAAGACAAGACTAATAGGGATAGTAATAATAGAATAAGTATAATAATAACAGTCATAGCGATAATAATAATAGTAATAAGGATAATAATAACAGTTTTAGTGCTAATAATAATAGTTTTAGTGCTAATAATAATAGTTTTAGTGCTAATAATAATAGTAATAAGCATAACAATAATAGTTATAAGGATAAAGACAAGAGTAATAGGGATAGTAATAATAGAATAAGTATAATAATAACAGTCATAGCGATAATAATAATAGTAATAAGGATAATAATAATAGTTATAAGGATAATCATAATAGTTATAAGGATAAAGAGAAGAGTAATAGGGATAGTAATAATAGAATAAGGATAATAATAACAGTCATAGCGATAATAATAATAGTAGTAAGGATAATAATAACAGTTATAGCGATAATAATAATAGTAATAAGCATAATAATAATAGTTGTAAGAATAAAGACAGGAGTAATAGGGATATTAATAATGCAATAAGGATAATAATAACAGTCATAGCGATAATAATAATAGTTATAATGATAATCATAGTTATAAGGATAAAGACAAGACTAATAGGGATAGTAATAATAGAATAAGTATAATAATAACAGTCATAGCGATAATAATAATAGTAATAAGCATAATAATAATAGTTATAGTGCTAATAATAATAGTAATAAGCATAATAATAATAGTTATAAGGATGGAGACAAGAGTAATAGGGATAGTAATAATAGAATAAGTATAATAATAACAGTCATAGCGATAATAATAATAGTAATAAGGATAATAATAATAGTTATAAGGATAGTAATAATAGTTATAAGGATAAAGACAAGAGTAATAGGGATAGTAATAATAGAATAACGATAATAATAACAGTCATAGCGATAATAATAATCGTAGTAAGGATAATAATAATAGTTATAGCGATAATAATAATAGTAATAAGGATAATAATAACAGTTATAGCGATAATAATAATAGTAATAAGCATAATAATAATAGTTGTAAGAATAAAGACATGAGTAATAGGGATATTAATAATACAATAAGGATAATAATAACAGTCATAGCGATAATAATAATAGTTATAGTGATAATCATAGTTATAAGGATAAAGACAAGACTAATAGGGATAGTAATAATAGAATAAGTATAATAATAACAGTCGTAGCGATAATAATAATAGTAATAAGCATAATAATAATAGTTATAGTGCTAATAATAATAGTAATAAGCATAATAATAATAGTTATAAGGATAGAGACAAGAGTAATAGGGATAGTAATAATAGAATACGTATAATAATAACAGTCATAGCGATAATAATAATAGTAATAAGGATAATAATAACAGTCATAGCGATAATAATAATAGTAATAAGGATAATAATAATAGTTATAAGGATAGTAATAATAGATATAAGGATAAAGACAAGAGTAATAGGGATAGTAATAATAGAATAACGATAATAATAACAGTCATAGCGATAATAATAATCGTAGTAAGGATAATAATAATAGTAATAAGGATAATAATAACAGTTATAGCGATAATAATAATAGTAATAAGCATAATAATAATAGTTGTAAGAATAAAGACAAGAGTAATAGGGATATTAATAATACAATAAGGATAATAATAACAGTCATAGCGATAATAATAATAGTTATAGTGATAATCATAGTTATAAGGATAAAGACAAGACTAATAGGGATAGTAATAATAGAATAAGTATAATAATAACAGCCGTAGCGATAATAATAATAGTAATAAGCATAATAATAATAGTTATAAGGATAGAGACAAGAGTAATAGGGATAGTAATAATAGAATACGTATAACAATAACAGTCATAGCGATAATAATAATAGTAATAAGGATAATAATAATAGTTATAGCGATAATAATAATTGTAATAAGGGAAATAATAATAATTATCAGGATAAAGACAAGAGTAATAGGGATAGTAATAATAGAATAAGTATAATAATAACAGTCATAGCGATAATAATAATAGTAATGAGGATAATAATAACAGTTATAAGGATAGTAATAATAGTTATAAGGATAAAGACAAGAGTAATAGGGATAGTAATAATAGAATAAGGATAATAATAACAGTCATAGCGATAATAATAATAGTATTAAGGATAATAATAATAGTTATAGCGCTAATAATAATAGTAATAAGGATAAACATAATAGTTATAGTGCGAATAAAAATAGTAATAAGGATAAACATAATAGTTATAGTGCTAATAATACTAGTAATAAGGATAATAATAACAGTTATAGCGATAATAATAATTGTAATATGGGAAATAATAATAATTATCAGGATAAAGACAAGAGTAATAGGGATAGTAATAATACAATAAGGATAATAATAACAGTCATAGCGATAATAATAGTAGTTATAGTGATAATCATAGTTATAAGGATAAAGACAAGACTAATAGGGATAGTAATAATAGAATAAGTATAATAATAACAGTCATAGCGATAATAATAATAGTAATAAGGATAATAATAACAGTTTTAGTGCTAATAATAATAGTTTTAGTGCTAATAATAATAGTTTTAGTGCTAATAATAATAGTAATAAGCATAACAATAATAGTTATAAGGATAAAGACAAGAGTAATAGGGATAGTAATAATAGAATAAGTATAATAATAACAGTCATAGCGATAATAATAATAGTAATAAGGATAATAATAATAGTTATAAGGATAATCATAATAGTTATAAGGATAAAGAGAAGAGTAATAGGGATAGTAATAATAGAATAAGGATAATAATAACAGTCATAGCGATAATAATAATAGTAGTAAGGATAATAATAACAGTTATAGCGATAATAATAATAGTAATAAGCATAATAATAATAGTTGTAAGAATAAAGACAGGAGTAATAGGGATATTAATAATGCAATAAGGATAATAATAACAGTCATAGCGATAATAATAATAGTTATAATGATAATCATAGTTATAAGGATAAAGACAAGACTAATAGGGATAGTAATAATAGAATAACGATAATAATAACAGTCATAGCGATAATAATAATCGTAGTAAGGATAATAATAATAGTTATAGCGATAATAATAATAGTAATAAGGATAATAATAACAGTTATAGCGATAATAATAATAGTAATAAGCATAATAATAATAGTTGTAAGAATAAAGACAAGAGTAATAGGGATATTAATAATACAATAAGGATAATAATAACAGTCATAGCGATAATAATAATAGTTATAGTGATAATCATAGTTATAAGGATAAAGACAAGACTAATAGGGATAGTAATAATAGAATAAGTATAATAATAACAGTCGTAGCGATAATAATAATAGTAATAAGCATAATAATAATAGTTATAGTGCTAATAATAATAGTAATAAGCATAATAATAATAGTTATAAGGATAGAGACAAGAGTAATAGGGATAGTAATAATAGAATACGTATAATAATAACAGTCATAGCGATAATAATAATAGTAATAAGGATAATAATAACAGTCATAGCGATAATAATAATAGTACTAAGCATAATAATAATAGTTATAGTGCTAATAATAATAGTAATAAGCATAATAATAATAGTTATAAGGATAGAGATAAGAGTAATAGGGATAGTAATAATAGAATAAGTATAATAATAACAGTCATAGCGATAATAATAATAGTAATAAGGATAATAATAATAGTTATAGTGGTAATAATAATAGTAATAAGCATAATCATAATAGTTATAAGGATAGAGACAAGAGTTATAGGGATAGTAATAATAGAATAAGTATAATAATAACAGTCATAGCGATAATAATAATAGTAATAAGGGTAATAATAATAGTTTTAGTGCTAATAATAATAGTTTTAGTGCTAATAATAATAGTAATAAGCATAACAATAATAGTTATAAGGATAAAGACAAGAGTAATAGGGATAGTAATAATAGAATAAGTATAATAATAACAGTCATAGCGATAATAATAATAGTTATAGCGATAATAATAATAGTAATAAGGATAATAATAATAGTTATAAGGATAAAGACAAGAGTAATAGGGATAGTAATAATAGAATAAGGATAATAATAACAGTTATAGCAATAATAATAATAGTAATAAGGATAAACATAATAGTTATAGTGCTAGTAATAATAGTGATAAGGATAATAATAATAGTTATAGCGATAATAATAATAGTAATGAGGATAACAATAATAGTTATAGAGATAATAATACTAGTAATAAGGATAATAATAACAGTTATAATGATAATAATAATAGTAATAAGGGAAATAATAATAGTTATAAGGATAAAGACAAGAGTATTAGGGATAGTAATAATAGAATAAGTATAATAATAACAGTCATAGCGATAATAATAATAGTAATAAGGATAATAATAATAGTTATAAGGATAATAATAATAGTTATAAGGATAATAATAATAGTTATAAGGATAAAGAGAAGAGTAATAGGGATAGTAATAATAGAATAAGGATAATAATAACAGTCATAGCGATAATAATAATAGTAGTAAGGATAATAATAACAGTTATAGCGATAATAATAATAGTAATAAGCATAATAATAATAGTTGTAAGAATAAAGACAGGAGTAATAGGGATATTAATAATGCAATAAGGATAATAATAACAGTCATAGCGATAATAATAATAGTTATAGTGATAATCATAGTTATAAGGATAAAGACAAGACTAATAGGGATAGTAATAATAGAATAAGTATAATAATAACAGTCATAGCGATAATAATAATAGTAATAAGGATAATAATAATAGTTATAGTGCGAATAAAAATAGTAATAAGGATAAACATAATAGTTATAGTGCTAATAATACTAGTAATAAGGATAATAATAACAGTTGTAGCGATAATAATAATTGTAATATGATAAATAATAATAATTATCAGGATAAAGACAAGAGTAATAGGGATAGTAATAATAGAATAAGTATAATAATAACAGTCATAGCGATAATAATAATAGTAATAAGGATAATAATAATAGTTATAAGGATAATAATAATACTTATAAGGATAAAGAGAAGAGTAATAGGGATAGTAATAATGGAATAAGGATAATAATAACAGTCATAGCGATAATAATAATACTAGTAAGGATAATAATAATAGATATAGCGATAATAATAATAGCAATAAGGATAATAATAATAGTTAAAGTGCTAATAATAATAGTAATAAGCATAATAATAATAGTTATAGGGATAGAGACAGGAGTAATAGGGATAGTAATAGTAGAATAAGGATAATAATAACAGTCATAGCGATAATAATAGTAATAAGGATAATAATAATAGCTATAGTGCTAATAATAATAGTAATAAGGATAATAATAACAGTTATAGCAATAATAATAATAGTAATAAGGATAAACATAATAGTTATAGTGCTAGTAATAATAGTGATAAGGATAATAATAATAGTTATAGCGATAATAATAATAGTAATGAGGATAACAATAATAGTTATAGAGATAATAATACTAGTAACAAGGATAATAATAATAGTTATAAGGATAAAGACAAGAGTAATAGGGATATTAATAATACAATAAGGATAATAATAACAGTCATAGCGATAATAATAATAGTTATAGTGATAATCATAGTTATAAGGATAAAGACAAGACTAATAGGGATAGTAATAATAGAATAAGTATAATAATAACAGTCGTAGCGATAATAATAATAGTAATAAGCATAATAATAATAGTTATAAGGATAGAGACATGAGTAATAGGGATAGTAATAATAGAATAAGATTAATAATAACAGTCATAGCGATAATAATAATAGTAATAAGGATAATAATAATAGTTATAAGGATAGTAATAATAGTTATAAGGATAAAGACGAGAGTAATAGGGATAGTAATAATAGAATAACAATAATAATAACAGTCATAGCGATAATAATAATCGTAGTAAGGATAATAATAATAGTTATAGCGATAATAATAATAGTAATAAGGATAATAATAACAGTTATAGCGATAATAATAATAGTAATAAGCATAATAATAATAATTGTAAGAATAAAGACAAGAGTAATAGGGATATTAATAATACAATAAGGATAATAATGACAGTCATAGCAATAATAATAATAGTAATAAGGATAATAATAATAGTTATAAGGATAGTAATAATAGTTATAAGGATAAAGACAAGAGTAATAGGGATAGTAATAATAGAATAACGATAATAATAACAGTCATAGCGATAATAATAATCGTAGTAAGGATAATAATAATAGTTATAAGGATAAAGACAAGAGTAATAGGGATAGTAATAATAGAATAAGTATAATAATAACAGTCATAGCGATAATAATAATAGCAATAAGGATAATAATAATAGTTATAGTGCTAATAATAATAGTAATAAGCATAATAATAATAGTTATAAGGATAGAGACAGGAGTAATAGGGATAGTAATAATAGAATAAGGATAATAATAACAGTCATAGCGATAATAATAGTAATAAGGATAATAATAATAGTTACAGCGCTAATAATAATAGTAATAAGGATAAACATAATAGTTATAGTGCGAATAAAAATAGTAATAAGGATAAACATAATAGTTATAGTGCTAATAATACTAGTAATAAGGATAATAATAACAGTTGTAGCGATAATAATAATTGTAATATGGGAAATAATAATAATTATCAGGATAAAGACAAGAGTAATAGGGATAGTAATAATAGAATAAGTATAATAATAACAGTCATAGCGATAATAATAGTAGTAATAAGGATAATAATAATAGTTATAGCGATAATAATAATAGTAATGAGGATAACAATAATAGTTATAGAGATAATAATACTAGTAACAAGGATAATAATAACAGTTATAATGATAATAATAATTGTAATAAGGGAAATAATAATACTTATCAGGATAAAGACAAGAGTAATAGGGATAGTAATAATAGAATAAGTATAATAATAACTGTCATAGCGATAATAATAATAGTAATAAGGATAATAATAATAGTTACAGTGCTAGTAATAATAGTAATAAGGTTAATAATAATAGTTATAGCGATAATAATAATAGTAATAACGATAATACTAATAGTTATAAGGATAAAAAGAAGAGTAATAGGGATAGTAATAATAGAATAAGGATAATAATAACAGTCATAGCGATAATAATAATAGTAGTAAGGATAATAATAGTAGTTATAGCGATAATAATAATAGTAATAAGCATAATACTAATAGTTGTAAGGATAGAGACAAGAGTAATAGGGATAGTAATAGTAGAATAAGGATAATAATTACAGTAATAGCGATAATAATAGTAATAAGGATAATAATAATAGTTATAGCGATAATAATAATAGTAATAAGGATAATAATAATAGTTACAAGGATAAAGACAAGAGTAATAGGGATATTAATAATACAATAAGGATAATAATAACAGTCATAGCGATAATAATAATAGTAGTAAGGATAATAATAACAGTTATAGCGATAATAATAATAGTAATAAGCATAATAATAATAGTTGTAAGAATAAAGACAAGAGTAATAGGGATATTAATAATACAGTAAGGATAATAATAACAGTCATAGCGATAATAATAATAGTAATAAGGATAATAATAATAGTAATAAGGATAATAATAATAGTTATAAGGATAAAGAGAAGAGTAATAGGGATAGTAATAATAGAATAAGGATAATAATAACAGTCATAGCGATAATAATAATAGTTATAGCGATAATAATAATAGTAGTAAGGATAATAATAATAGTTATAAGGATAAAGAGAAGACTAATAGGGATAGTAATAATAGAATGAGGATAATTATAACAGTCATAGCGATAATAATAATAGTCATAGCGATAATAATAATAGTAATAAGGATAATAATAATAGTTATAAGGATAGAGACAAGAGTAATAGGGATAGTAATAATAGAATAAGGATAATAATAACAGTCATAGCGATAATAATAATAGTAATGAGGATAACAATAATAGTTATAGAGATAATAATACTAGTAATAAGGATAATATTAACAGTTATAATGATAATAATAATAGTAATAAGGGAAATAATAATAGTTATAAGGATAAAGACAAGAGTAATAGGGATAGTAATAATACAATAAGCATAATAATAACAGTCATAGCGATAATAATAATAGTATTAAGGATAATAATAATAGTTATAGTGCTAATAATAATAGTAATAAGCATAATAATAATAGTTATAAGGATAAAGACAAGAGTAATAGGGATAGTAATAATAGAATAAGGATAATAATAACAGTCATAGCGATAATAATAATAGTAGTAAGGATAATAATAATAGTTATAGTGCGAATAATAATAGTAATAAGGATAATAATAATAGTTATAGCGATAATAATAATAGTAATGAGGATAACAATAATAGTTATAGAGATAATAATACTAGTAACAAGGATAATAATAACAGTTATAATGATAATAATAATTGTAATAAGGGAAATAATAATACTTATCAGGATAAAGACAAGAGTAATAGGGATAGTAATAATAGAATAAGTATAATAATAACTGTCATAGCGATAATAATAATAGTAATAAGGATAATAATAATAGTTACAGTGCTAGTAATAATAGTAATAAGGTTAATAATAATAGTTATAGCGATAATAATAATAGTAATAACGATAATACTAATAGTTATAAGGATAAAAAGAAGAGTAATAGGGATAGTAATAATAGAATAAGGATAATAATAACAGTCATAGCGATAATAATAATAGTAGTAAGGATAATAATAGTAGTTATAGCGATAATAATAATAGTAATAAGCATAATACTAATAGTTGTAAGGATAGAGACAAGAGTAATAGGGATAGTAATAGTAGAATAAGGATAATAATTACAGTAATAGCGATAATAATAGTAATAAGGATAATAATAATAGTTATAGCGATAATAATAATAGTAATAAGGATAATAATAATAGTTACAAGGATAAAGACAAGAGTAATAGGGATATTAATAATACAATAAGGATAATAATAACAGTCATAGCGATAATAATAATAGTAGTAAGGATAATAATAACAGTTATAGCGATAATAATAATAGTAATAAGCATAATAATAATAGTTGTAAGAATAAAGACAAGAGTAATAGGGATATTAATAATACAGTAAGGATAATAATAACAGTCATAGCGATAATAATAATAGTAATAAGGATAATAATAATAGTAATAAGGATAATAATAATAGTTATAAGGATAAAGAGAAGAGTAATAGGGATAGTAATAATAGAATAAGGATAATAATAACAGTCATAGCGATAATAATAATAGTTATAGCGATAATAATAATAGTAGTAAGGATAATAATAATAGTTATAAGGATAAAGAGAAGACTAATAGGGATAGTAATAATAGAATGAGGATAATTATAACAGTCATAGCGATAATAATAATAGTCATAGCGATAATAATAATAGTAATAAGGATAATAATAATAGTTATAAGGATAGAGACAAGAGTAATAGGGATAGTAATAATAGAATAAGGATAATAATAACAGTCATAGCGATAATAATAATAGTAATGAGGATAACAATAATAGTTATAGAGATAATAATACTAGTAATAAGGATAATATTAACAGTTATAATGATAATAATAATAGTAATAAGGGAAATAATAATAGTTATAAGGATAAAGACAAGAGTAATAGGGATAGTAATAATACAATAAGCATAATAATAACAGTCATAGCGATAATAATAATAGTATTAAGGATAATAATAATAGTTATAGTGCTAATAATAATAGTAATAAGCATAATAATAATAGTTATAAGGATAAAGACAAGAGTAATAGGGATAGTAATAATAGAATAAGGATAATAATAACAGTCATAGCGATAATAATAATAGTAGTAAGGATAATAATAATAGTTATAGTGCGAATAATAATAGTAATAAGGATAATAATAATAGTAATAAGGATAATAATAATAGTTATAAGGATAATAATAATAGTTATATGGATAAAGAGAAGAGTAATAGGGATAGTAATAATAGAATAAGGATAATAAAAACAGTCATAGCGATAATAATAATAGTAGTGAGGATAATAATAATAGTTATAGCGATAATAATAATAGTAATAAGGGTAATAATAATAGTTATAGCGATAATAATAATAGTAATAAGGATAATAATAATAGTTATAAGGATAAAGACAAGAATAATAGGGATAGTAATAATAGAATAAGGATAATAATAACAGTCATAGCGATAATAATAATAGTAATGAGGATAATAATAATAGTTATAAGGATAGAGACAAGAGTAATAGGGATAGTAATAATAGAATAAGTATAATAATAACAGTCATAGCGATAATAATAATAGTAATAAGGATAATAATAATAGTTTTAGTGCTAATAATAATAGTAATAAGCATAATAATAATAGTTATAAGGATAGAGACAAGAGTAATAGGGATAGTAATAATAGAATAAGGATAATAATAACAGTCATAGCGATAATAATAATAGTAATGAGGATAACAATAATAGTTATAGAGATAATAATACTAGTAATAAGGATAATAATAACAGTTATAATGATAATAATAATAGTAATAAGGGAAATAATAATAGTTATAAGGATAAAGACAAGAGTAATAGGGATAGTAATAATAGAATAAGGATAATAATAACAGTCATAGCGATAATAATAATAGTAGTAAGGATAATAATAATAGTTATAGGGATAATAATAATAGTAATAAGCATAATAATAATAGTTATAAGAATAGAGACAAGAGTAATAGGGATAGTAATACTAGAATAAGCATAATAATAACAGTCATAGCGATAATAATAATAGTAATAAGGATAATAATAATCGTTATAGTGCTAGTAATAATAGTAATAAGGATAATAATAATAGTTATAGCGATAATAATAATAGTAATAAGGATAATAATAATAGTTATAGTGCGAATAATTAGAGTAATAAGGATAAACATAATAGTTATAGTGCTAATAATACTAGTAATAAGGATAATAATAATAGTTATAGCGATAATAATAATAGTAATAAGGGACGTAATAATAGTTATAAGGATAAAGACAAAAGTAATAGCGATAGTAATAATACAATAAGCATAATAATAACAGTCATAGCGATAATAATAATAGTTATAGCGATAATAATAATAGTAATAAGGATAATAATAATAGTTATAAGGATAAAGACAAGAGTAATAGGGATAGTAATAATAGAATAAGGATAATAATAACAGTCATAGCGATAATAATAATAGTAATGAGGATAATAATAAAAGTTATAGCGATAATAATAATACTGACAAGGATAATAATAATAGTTATAAGGATAAAGACAAGAGTAATAGGGATATTAATAATAAAATAAGGATAATAATAACAGTCATAGCGATAATAATAATAGTATTAAGGATAATAATAATAGTTATAGTGCTAATAATAATAGTAATAAGCATAATAATAATAGTTATAAGGATAAAGAGAAGAGTAATAGGGATAGTAATAATAGAATAAGGATAATTATAACAGTCATAGCGATAATAATAATAGTCATAGCGATAATAATAATAGTAATAAGGATAATAATAATAGTTATAAGGATAAAGAGAAGAGTAATAGGGACAGTAATAATAGAATAAGGATAATAATAACAGTCATAGCGATAATAATAATAGTTATAGCGATAATAATAATAGTAGTAAGGATAATAATAATAGTTATAAGGATAGAGACAAGAGTAATAGGGATAGTAATAGTAGAATAAGGATAATAATAACAGTCATAGCGATAATAATAGTAATAAGGATAATAATAATAGTTATAGCGATAATAATAATAGTAATACGGGAAATAATAATAGAATAAGGATAATAATAACAGTCATAGCGATAATAATAATATTTATAGCGATAATAATAATAGTAATAAGGATAATAATAATAGCTATAAGGATAGAGACAAGAGTAATAGGGATAGTGATAGGAGAATAAGGATAATAATAACAGTCATAGCGATATTAATAGTAATAAGGATAATAATAATAGTTATAGCGATAATAATAATAATAATAAGGGAAATAATAATAGAATAAGGATAATAATAACAGTCATAGCGATAATAATAATAGTTATAGCGATAATAATATTAGTAATAAGGATAATAATAATAGTTATAAGGATAAAGACAAGAGTAATAGGGATATTAATAATAAAATAAGGATAATAATAACAGTCATAGCGATAATAATAATAGTATTAAGGATAATAATAATAGTTATAGTGCTAATAATAATAGTAATAAGCATAATAATAATAGTTATAAGGATAGAGACAAGAGTAATAGGGATAGTAATAATAGAATAAGGATAATAATAACAGTCATAGCGATAATAATAATAGTAATGAGGATAACAATAATAGTTATAGAGATAATAATACTAGTAATAAGGATAATAATAACAGTTATAATGATAATAATAATAGTAATAAGGGAAATAATAATAGTTATAAGGATAAAGACAAGAGTAATAGGGATAGTAATAATAGAATAAGGATAATAATAACAGTCATAGCGATAATAATAATAGTAGTAAGGATAATAATAATAGTTATAGGGATAATAATAATAGTAATAAGCATAATAATAATAGTTATAAGAATAGAGACAAGAGTAATAGGGATAGTAATACTAGAATAAGCATAATAATAACAGTCATAGCGATAATAATAATAGTAATAAGGATAATAATAATAGTTATAGTGCTAGTAATAATAGTAATAAGGATAATAATAATAGTTATAGCGATAATAATAATAGTAATAAGGATAATAATAATAGTTATAGTGCGAATAATTAGAGTAATAAGGATAAACATAATAGTTATAGTGCTAATAATACTAGTAATAAGGATAATAATAATAGTTATAGCGATAATAATAATAGTAATAAGGGACGTAATAATAGTTATAAGGATAAAGACAAAAGTAATAGCGATAGTAATAATACAATAAGCATAATAATAACAGTCATAGCGATAATAATAATAGTTATAGCGATAATAATAATAGTAATAAGGATAATAATAATAGTTATAAGGATAAAGACAAGAGTAATAGGGATAGTAATAATAGAATAAGGATAATAATAACAGTCATAGCGATAATAATAATAGTAATGAGGATAATAATAAAAGTTATAGCGATAATAATAATACTGACAAGGATAATAATAATAGTTATAAGGATAAAGACAAGAGTAATAGGGATATTAATAATAAAATAAGGATAATAATAACAGTCATAGCGATAATAATAATAGTATTAAGGATAATAATAATAGTTATAGTGCTAATAATAATAGTAATAAGCATAATAATAATAGTTATAAGGATAAAGACAAGAGTAATAGGGATAGTAATAATAGAATAAGGATAATAATAACAGTCATAGCGATAATAATAATAATAGTAAGGATAATAATAATAGTTATAGCGATAATAATAATAGTAATAAGCATAATAATAATAGTTATAAGAATAGAGACAAGAGTAATAGGGATAGTAATAGTAGAATAAGCATAATAATAACAGTCATAGCGATAATAATAATAGTAATAAGGATAATAATAATAGTTATAGTGCTCGTAATAATAGAATAAGGATAATAATAACAGTCATAGCGATAATAATAATAATAGCTATAGTGCTAATAATAATAGTAATAAGGATAATAATAACAGTTATAGCAATAATAATAAAAGTAATAAGGATAATAATAATAGTTATAGTGCGAATAATAATAGTAATAAGGATAATAATAATAGTTATAGCGATAATAATAATTGTAATAAGGGAAATAATAATAATTATCAGGATAAAGACAAGAGTAATAGGGATAGTAATAATAGAATAAGTATAATAATAACAGTCATAGCGATAATAATAATAGTAATAAGGATAATAATAATAGTTATATGGATAAAGAGAAGAGTAATAGGGATAGTAATAATAGAATAAGGATAATAATAACAGTCATAGCGATAATAATAATAGTAGTGAGGATAATAATAATAGTTATAGCGATAATAATAATAGTAATAAGGTTAATAATAATAGTTATAAGGATAAAGAGAAGAGTAATAGGGATAGTAATAATAGAATGAGGATAATAATAACAGTCATTGCGATAATAATAATAGTAATAAGGATAATAATAATAGTTATAGCGATAATAATAATAGTAATAAGGATAATAATAATAGTTATAAGGATAAAGACAAGAATAATAGGGATAGTAATAATAGAATAAGGATAATAATAACAGTCATAGCGATAATAATAATAGTAATGAGGATAACAATAATAGTTATAGAGATAATAATACTAGTAATAAGGATAATAATAACAGTTATAATGATAATAATAATAGTAATAAGGGAAATAATAATAGTTATAGTGCGAATAATAATAGTAATAAGGATAAACATAATAGTTATAGTGCTAATAATACTAGTAATAAGGATAAAGACAAAAGTAATAGGGATAGTAATAATACAATAAGCATAATAATAACAGTCATAGCGATAATAATAATAGTTATAGCGATAATAATAATAGTAATAAGGATAATAATAATAGTTATAAGGATAAAGACAAGAGTAATAGGGATAGTAATAATGGAATAAGTATAATAATAACAGTCATAGCGATAATAATAATAGTAATAAGGATAATAATAATAGTTATAAAGATAATAATAATAGTTATAAGGATAAAGAGAAGAGTAATAGGGATAGTAATAATAGAATAAGGATAATTATAACAGTCATAGCGATAATAATAATAGTCATAGCGATAATAATAATAGTAATAAGGATAATAATAATAGTTATAAGGATAAAGAGAAGAGTAATAGGGATAGTAATAATAGAATAAGGATAATAATAACAGTCATAGCGATAATAATAATAGTTATAGCGATAATAATAATAGTAGTAAAATAATAATAATAGTTATAAGGATAGAGACAAGAGTAATAGGGATAGTAATAGTAGAATAAGGATAATAATAACAGTCATAGCGATAATAATAGTAATAAGGATAATAATAATAGTTATAGCGATAATAATAATAGTAATAAGGGAAATAATAATAGAATAAGGATAATAATAACAGTCATAGCGATAATAATAATAGTTATAGCGATAATAATATTAGTAATAAGGATAATAATAATAGTTATAAGGATAAAGACAAGAGTAATAGGGATATTAATAATAAAATAAGGATAATAATAACAGTCATAGCGATAATAATAATAGTATTAAGGATAATAATAATAGTTATAGTGCTAATAATAATAGTAATAAGCATAATAATAATAGTTATAAGGATAGAGACAAGAGTAATAGGGATAGTAATAATAGAATAAGGATAATAATAACAGTCATAGCGATAATAATAATAGTAATGAGGATAACAATAATAGTTATAGAGTTAATAATACTAGTAATAAGGATAATAATAACAGTTATAATGATAATAATAATAGTAATAAGGGAAATAATAATAGTTATAAGGATAAAGACAAGAGTAATAGGGATAGTAATAATAGAATAAGGATAATAATAACAGTCATAGCGATAATAATAATAGTAGTAAGGATAATAATTATAGTTATAGCGATAATAATAATAGTAATAAGCATAATAATAATAGTTATAAGAATAGAGACAAGAGTAATAGGGATAGTAATAGTAGAATAAGCATAATAATAACAGTCATAGCGATAATAATAATAGTAATAAGGATAATAATAATAGTTATAGTGCTAGTAATAATAGTAATAAGGATAATAATAATAGTTATAGCGATAATAATAATAGTAATAAGGATAATAATAATAGTTATAGTGCGAATAATAATAGTAATAAGGATAAACATAATAGTTATAGTGCTAATAATACTAGTAATAAGGATAATAATAATAGTTATAGCGATAATAATAATAGTAATAAGGGAAGTAATAATAGTTATAAGGATAAAGACAAAAGTAATAGGGATAGTAATAATACAATAAGCATAATAATAACAGTCATAGCGATAATAATAATAGTTATAGCGATAATAATAATAGTAATAAGGATAATAATAATAGTTATAAGGATAAAGACAAGAGTAATAGGGATAGTAATAACAGAATAAGGATAATAATAACAGTCATAGCGATAATAATAATAGTAATGAGGATAATAATAAAAGTTATAGCGATAATAATAATACTGACAAGGATAATAATAATAGTTATAAGGATAAAGACAAGAGTAATAGGGATATTAATAATAAAATAAGGATAATAATAACAGTCATAGCGATAATAATAATAGTATTAAGGATAATAATAATAGTTATAGTGCTAATAATAATAGTAATAAGGGTAATAATAATAGTTATAAGGATAAAGAGAAGAGTAATAGGGATAGTAATAATAGAATAAGTATAATAATAACAGTCATAGCGATAATAATAATAGTAATAAGGATAATAATAATAGTTATAAGGATAAAGAGAAGAGTAATAGGGATAGTAATAATAGAATAAGGATAATAATAACAGTCATAGCGATAATAATAATAGTAATGAGGATAACAATAATAGTTATAGAGATAATAATACTAGTAATAAGGATAATAATAACAGTTATAATGATAATAATAATAGTAATAAGGGAAATAATAATAGTTATAGTGCGAATAATAATAGTAATAAGGATAAACATAATAGTTATAGTGCTAATAATACTAGTAATAAGGATAAAGACAAAAGTAATAGGGATAGTAATAATACAATAAGCATAATAATAACAGTCATAGCGATAATAATAATAGTTATAGCGATAATAATAATAGTAATAAGGATAATAATAATAGTTATAAGGATAAAGACAAGAGTAATAGGGATAGTAATAATGGAATAAGTATAATAATAACAGTCATAGCGATAATAATAATAGTAATAAGAATAATAATAATAGTTATAAGGATAATAATAATAGTTATAAGGATAAAGAGAAGAGTAATAGGGATAGTAATAATAGAATAAGGATAATTATAACAGTCATAGCGATAATAATAATAGTCATAGCGATAATAATAATAGTAATAAGGATAATAATAATAGTTATAAGGATAAAGAGAAGAGTAATAGGGATAGTAATAATAGAATAAGGATAATAATAACAGTCATAGCGATAATAATAATAGTTATAGCGATAATAATAATAGTAGTAAGGATAATAATAATAGTTATAAGGATAGAGACAAGAGTAATAGGGATAGTAATAGTAGAATAAGGATAATAATAACAGTCATAGCGATAATAATAGTAATAAGGATAATAATAATAGTTATAGCGATAATAATGATAGTAATAAGGGAAATAATAATAGAATAAGGATAATAATAACAGTCATAGCGATAATAATAATATTTATAGCGATAATAATAATAGTAATAAGTATAAACATAATAGTTATAGTGCTAGTAATAATAGTGATAAGGATAATAATAATAGTTATAGCGATAATAATAATAGTAATAAGGATAATAATAATAGCTATAAGGATAGAGACAAGAGTAATAGGGATAGTGATAGTAGAATAAGGATAATAATAACAGTCATACCGATATTAATAGTAATAAGGATAATAATAACAGTCATAGCGATAATAATAATAGTAATGAGGATAACAATAATAGTTATAGAGTTAATAATACTAGTAATAAGGATAATAATAACAGTTATAATGATAATAATAATAGTAATAAGGGAAATAATAATAGTTATAAGGATAAAGACAAGAGTAATAGGGATAGTAATAATAGAATAAGGATAATAATAACAGTCATAGCGATAATAATAATAGTAGTAAGGATAATAATTATAGTTATAGCGATAATAATAATAGTAATAAGCATAATAATAATAGTTATAAGAATAGAGACAAGAGTAATAGGGATAGTAATAGTAGAATAAGCATAATAATAACAGTCTATCGATAATAATAATAGTAATAAGGATAATAATAATAGTTATAGTGCTAGTAATAATAGTAATAAGGATAATAATAATAGTTATAGCGATAATAATAATAGCAATAAGGATAATAATAATAGTTATAGTGCGAATAATAATAGTAATAAGGATAAACATAATAGTTATAGTGCTAATAATACTAGTAATAAGGATAATAATAATAGTTATAGCGATAATAATAATAGTAATAAGGGAAGTAATAATAGTTATAAGGATAAAGACAAAAGTAATAGGGATAGTAATAATACAATAAGCATAATAATAACAGTCATAGCGATAATAATAATAGTTATAGCGATAATAATAATAGTATAAAGGATAATAATAATAGTTATAAGGATAAAGACAAGAGTAATAGGGATAGTAATAACAGAATAAGGATAATAATAACAGTCATAGCGATAATAATAATAGTAATGAGGATAATAATAAAAGTTATAGCGATAATAATAATACTGACAAGGATAATAATAATAGTTATAAGGATAAAGACAAGAGTAATAGGGATATTAATAATAAAATAAGGATAATAATAACAGTCATAGCGATAATAATAATAGTATTAAGGATAATAATAATAGTTATAGTGCTAATAATAATAGTAATAAGGGTAATAATAATAGTTATAAGGATAAAGAGAAGAGTAATAGGGATAGTAATAATAGAATAAGTATAATAATAACAGTCATAGCGATAATAATAATAGTAATAAGGATAATAATAATAGTTATAAGGATAAAGAGAAGAGTAATAGGGATAGTAATAATAGAATAAGGATAATAATAACAGTCATAGCGATAATAATAATAGTAATGAGGATAACAATAATAGTTATAGAGATAATAATACTAGTAATAAGGATAATAATAACAGTTATAATGATAATAATAATAGTAATAAGGGAAATAATAATAGTTATAAGGATAAAGACAAGAGTAATAGGGATAGTAATAATAGAATAAGGATAATAATAACAGTTATAATGATAATAATAATAGTAATAAGGGAAATAATAATAGTTATAGTGCGAATAATAATAGTAATAAGGATAAACATAATAGTTATAGTGCAAATAATACTAGTAATAAGGATAAAGACAAAAGTAATAGGGATAGTAATAATACAATAAGCATAATAATAACAGTCATAGCGATAATAATAATAGTTATAGCGATAATAATAATAGTAATAAGGATAATAATAATAGTTATAAGGATAAAGACAAGAGTAATAGGGATAGTAATAATGGAATAAGTATAATAATAACAGTCATAGCGATAATAATAATAGTAATAAGAATAATAATAATAGTTATAAGGATAATAATAATAGTTATAAGGATAAAGAGAAGAGTAATAGGGATAGTAATAATAGAATAAGGATAATTATAACAGTCATAGCGATAATAATAATAGTCATAGCGATAATAATAATAGTAATAAGGATAATAATAATAGTTATAAGGATAGAGACAAGAGTAATAGGGATAGTGATAGTAGAATAAGGATAATAATAACAGTCATAGCGATATTAATAGTAATAAGGATAATAATAATAGTTATAGCGATAATAATAATAATAATAAGGGAAATAATAATAGAATAAGGATAATAATAACAGTCATAGCGATAATAATAATAGTTATAGCGATAATAATATTAGTAATAAGGATAATAATAATAGTTATAAGGATAAAGACAAGAGTAATAGGGATATTAATAATAAAATAAGGATAATAATAACAGTCATAGCGATAATAATAATAGTATTAAGGATAATAATAATAGTTATAGTGCTAATAATAATAGTAATAAGCATAATAATAATAGTTATAAGGATAGAGACAAGAGTAATAAGGATAGTAATAATAGAATAAGGATAATAATAACAGTCATAGCGATAATAATAATAGTAATGAGGATAACAATAATAGTTATAGAGATAATAATACTAGTAATAAGGATAATAATAACAGTTATAATGATAATAATAATAGTAATAAGGGAAATAATAATAGTTATAAGGATAAAGACAAGAGTAATAGGGATAGTAATAATAGAATAAGGATAATAATAACAGTCATAGCGATAATAATAATAGTAGTAAGGATAATAATAATAGTTATAGCGATAATAATAATAGTAATAAGCATAATAATAATAGTTATAAGAATAGAGACAAGAGTAATAGGGATAGTAATAGTAGAATAAGCATAATAATAACAGTCATAGCGATAATAATAATAGTAATAAGGATAATAATAATAGTTATAGTGCTAGTAATAATAGTAATAAGGATAATAATAATAGTTATAGCGATAATAATAATAGTAATAAGGATAATAATAATAGTTATAGTGCGAATAATAATAGTAATAAGGATAAACATAATAGTTATAGTGCTAATAATACTAGTAATAAGGATAATAATAATAGTTATAGCGATAATAATAATAGTAATAAGGGAAGTAATAATAGTTATAAGGATAAAGACAAAAGTAATAGGGATAGTAATAATACAATAAGCATAATAATAACAGTCATAGCGATAATAATAATAGTTATAGCGATAATAATAATAGTAATAAGGATAATAATAATAGTTATAAGGATAAAGACAAGAGTAATAGGGATAGTAATAATAGAATAAGGATAATAATAACAGTCATAGCGATAATAATAATAGTAATGAGGATAATAATAAAAGTTATAGCGATAATAATAATACTGACAAGGATAATAATAATAGTTATAAGGATAAAGACAAGAGTAATAGGGATATTAATACTAAAATAAGGATAATAATAACAGTCATAGCGATAATAATAATAGTATTAAGGATAATAATAATAGTTATAGTGCTAATAATAATAGTAATAAGCATAATAATAATAGTTATAAGGATAAAGACAAGAGTAATAGGGATAGTAATAATAGAATAAGGATAATAATAACAGTCATAGCGATAATAATAATAGTAGTAAGGATAATAATAATAGTTATAGCGATAATAATAATAGTTATAAGAATAGAGACAAGAGTAATAGGGAGAGTAAAAGTAGAATAAGCATAATAATAACAGTCATAGCGATAATAATAATAGTAATAAGGATAATAATAATAGTTATAGTGCTAGTAATAATAGTAATAAGGATAATAATAATAGTTATAGCGATAATAATAATAGTAATAAGGATAATAATAATAGTTATAGTGCGAATAATAATAGTAATAAGGATAAACATAATAGTTATAGTGCTAATAATACTAGTAATAAGGATAATAATAATAGTTATAGCGATAACAATAATAGTAATAAGGATAACAATAATAGCTATAAGGATAGAGACAAGAGTAATAGGGATAGTGATAGTAGAATAAGGATAATAATAACAGTCATAGCGATATTAATAGTAATAAGGATAATAATAATAGTTATAGCGATAATAATAATAATAATAAGGGAAATAATAATAGAATAAGGATAATAATAACAGTCATAGCGATAATAATAATAGTTATAGCGATAATAATATTAGTAATAAGGATAATAATAATAGTTATAAGGATAAAGACAAGAGTAATAGGGATATTAATAATAAAATAAGGATAATAATAACAGTCATAGCGATAATAATAATAGTATTAAGGATAATAATAATAGTTATAGTGCTAATAATAATAGTAATAAGCATAATAATAGTTATAAGGATAGAGACAAGAGTAATAGGGATAGTAATAATAGAATAAGGATAATAATAACAGTCATAGCGATAATAATAATAGTAATGAGGATAACAATAATAGTTATAGAGATAATAATACTAGTAATAAGGATAATAATAACAGTTATAATGATAATAATAATAGTAACAAGGGAAATAATAATAGTTATAAGGATAAAGACAAGAGTAATAGGGATAGTAATAATAGAATAAGGATAATAATAACAGTCATAGCGATAATAATAATAGTAGTAAGGATAATAATAATAGTTATAGCGATAATAATAATAGTAATAAGCATAATAATAATAGTTATAAGAATAGAGACAAGAGTAATAGGGATAGTAATAATACAATAAGCATAATAATAACAGTCATAGCGATAATAATAATAGTTATAGCGATAATAATAATAGTAATAAGGATAATAATAATAGTTATAAGGATAAAGACAAGAGTAATAGGGATAGTAATAATAGAATAAGGATAATAATAACAGTCATAGCGATAATAATAATAGTAATGAGGATAACAATAATAGTTATAGAGATAATAATACTAGTAATAAGGATAATAATAACAGTTATAATGATAATAATAATAGTAATAAGGGAAATAATAATAGTTATAAGGATAAAGACAAGAGTAATAGGGATAGTAATAATAGAATAAGTATAATAATAAGAGTCATAGCGATAATAATAATAGTAATAAGGATAATAATAATAGTTATAAGGATAATAATAATAGTTATAAGGATAAAGAGAAGAGTAATAGGGGTAGTAATAATAGAATAAGGATAATAATAACAGTCATAGCGATAATAATAATAGTAGTAAGGATAATAATAATAGTTATAGCGATAATAATAATAGTTATAAGGATAAAGAGAAGAGTAATAGGGACAGTAATAATAGAATAAGGATAATAATAACAGTCATTGCGATAATAATAGTAGTAATAAGGATAATAATAATAATTATAGCGACAATAATAATAGTAATAAGGATAATAATAATAGTTATAAGGATAAAGACAAGAGTAATAGGGATAGTAATAATAGAATAAGGATAATAATAACAGTCATAGCGATAATAATAATAGTAATAAGGATAATAATAATAGTTATAGTGCGAATAATAATAGTAATAAGGATAAACATAATAGTTATAGTGCTAATAATACTAGTAATAAGGATAATAATAACAGTTATAGCGATAATAATAAAAGTAATAAGGGAAATAATAATAAATATCAGGATAAAGACAAGAGAAATAGGCATAGTAATAATGGAAGAAGTATAATACTAACAGTCATTGCGATAATAATAAAAGAAATACGGATAATAATAATAGTTATAGTGGTAATAATAATATTAATAAGCATAATAATAATAGTTATAAGGATAGAGACAAGAGTAATAGTAATAGTAATAATAGAATAAGGATAATAATAACAGTCATAGCGATAGTAATAATAGTATTAAGGATAATAATAATAGTAATGAGGATAATAATAAAAGTTATAGCGATAATAATAATACTGACAAGGATAATAATAGTAGTTATAAGGATAAAGACAAGAGTAATAGGGATATTAATAATAAAATAAGGGAAATAATAACAGTCATAGCGATAATAATAATAGTATTAACGATAATAATAATAGTTATAGTGCTAATAATAATAGTAATAAGCATAATAATAATAGTTATAAGGATAAAGACAAGAGTAATAGGGATAGTAATAATAGAATAAGGATAATAATAACAGTCATAGCGATAATAATAATAGTAATGAGGATAACAATAATAGTTATAGAGATAATAATACTAGTAATAAGGATAATAATAACAGTTATAATGATAATAATAATAGTAATAAGGGAAATAATAATAGTTATAAGGATAAAGACAAGAGTAATAGGGATAGTAATAATAGAATAAGTATAATAATAACAGTCATAGCGATAATAATAATAGTAATAAGGATAATAATAATAGTTATAAGGATAATAATAATAGTTATAAGGATAAAGAGAAGAGTAATAGGGATAGTAATAATAGAATAAGGATAATAATAACAGTCATAGCGATAATAATAATAGTAGTAAGGATAATAATAATAGTTATAGCGATAATAATAATAGTTATAAGGATAAAGAGAAGAGTAATAGGGATAGTAATAATAGAATAAGGATAATAATAACAGTCATAGCGATAATAATAATAGTAATGAGGATAACAATAATAGTTATAGAGATAATAATACTAGTAATAAGGATAATAATAACAGTTATAATGATAATAATAATAGTAATAAGGGAAATAATAATAGTTATAAGGATAAAGACAAGAGTAATAGGGATAGTAATAATAGAATAAGTATAATAATAACAGTCATAGCGATAATAATAATAGTTATAAGGATAAAGAGAAGAGTAATAGGGATAGTAATAATAGAATAAGTATAATAATAACAGTCATAGCGATAATAATAATAGTAATAAGGATAATTATAATAGTTTTAGTGCTAATAATAATAGTAATAAGCATAACAATAATAGTTATAAGGATAAAGACTAGAGTAATAGGGATAGTAATAATAGAATAAGTATAATAATAACAGTCATAGCGATAATAATAATAGTAATAAGGATAATAATAATAGTTATAGTGCGAATAATAATAGTAATAAGGATAAACATAATAGTTATAGTGCTAATAATACTAGTAATAAGGATAATAATAACAGTTATAGCGATAATAATAAAAGTAATAAGGGAAATAATAATAAATACCAGGATAAAGACAAGAGAAATAGGCATAGTAATAATGGAAGAAGTATAATACTAACAGTCATTGCGATAATAATAAAAGAAATACGGATAATAATAATAGTTATAGTGGTAATAATAATATTAATAAGCATAATAATAATAGTTATAAGGATAGAGACAAGAGTAATAGTAATAGTAATAATAGAATAAGGATAATAATAACAGTCATAGCGATAGTAATAATAGTATTAAGGATAATAATAATAGTAATGAGGATAATAATAAAAGTTATAGCGATAATAATAATACTGACAAGGATAATAATAGTAGTTATAAGGATAAAGACAAGAGTAATAGGGATATTAATAATAAAATAAGGGAAATAATAACAGTCATAGCGATAATAATAATAGTATTAACGATAATAATAATAGTTATAGTGCTAATAATAATAGTAATAAGCATAATAATAATAGTTATAAGGATAAAGACAAGAGTAATAGGGATAGTAATAATAGAATAAGGATAATAATAACAGTCATAGCGATAATAATAATAGTAATGAGGATAACAATAATAGTTATAGAGATAATAATACTAGTAATAAGGATAATAATAACAGTTATAATGATAATAATAATAGTAATAAGGGAAATAATAATAGTTATAAGGATAAAGACAAGAGTAATAGGGATAGTAATAATAGAATAAGTATAATAATAACAGTCATAGCGATAATAATAATAGTAATAAGGATAATAATAATAGTTATAAGGATAATAATAATAGTTATAAGGATAAAGAGAAGAGTAATAGGGATAGTAATAATAGAATAAGGATAATAATAACAGTCATAGCGATAATAATAATAGTAGTAAGGATAATAATAATAGTTATAGCGATAATAATAATAGTTATAAGGATAAAGAGAAGAGTAATAGGGATAGTAATAATAGAATAAGGATAATAATAACAGTCATAGCGATAATAATAATAGTAATGAGGATAACAATAATAGTTATAGAGATAATAATACTAGTAATAAGGATAATAATAACAGTTATAATGATAATAATAATAGTAATAAGGGAAATAATAATAGTTATAAGGATAAAGACAAGAGTAATAGGGATAGTAATAATAGAATAAGTATAATAATAACAGTCATAGCGATAATAATAATAGTTATAAGGATAAAGAGAAGAGTAATAGGGATAGTAATAATAGAATAAGTATAATAATAACAGTCATAGCGATAATAATAATAGTAATAAGGATAATTATAATAGTTTTAGTGCTAATAATAATAGTAATAAGCATAACAATAATAGTTATAAGGATAAAGACTAGAGTAATAGGGATAGTAATAATAGAATAAGTATAATAATAACAGTCATAGCGATAATAATAATAGTAATAAGGATAATAATAATAGTTATAGTGCGAATAATAATAGTAATAAGGATAAACATAATAGTTATAGTGCTAATAATACTAGTAATAAGGATAATAATAACAGTTATAGCGATAATAATAAAAGTAATAAGGGAAATAATAATAAATACCAGGATAAAGACAAGAGTAATAGGCATAGTAATAATGGAAGAAGTATAATACTAACAGTCATTGCGATAATAATAAAAGAAATACGGATAATAATAATAGTTATAGTGGTAATAATAATATTAATAAGCATAATAATAATAGTTATAAGGATAGAGACAAGAGTAATAGTAATAGTAATAATAGAATAAGGATAATAATAACAGTCATAGCGATAATAATAATAGTAATGAGGATAACAATAATAGTTATAGAGATAATAATACTAGTAATATGGATAATAATAACAGTTATAATGATAATAACAATAGTAATAAGGGAAATAATAATAGTTATAAGGATAAAGACAAGAGTAATATGGATAGTAATAATAGAATAAGGATAATAATAACAGTCATAGCGATAATAATAATAGTAGTAAGGATAATAATAATAGTTATAGCGATAATAATAATAGTAATTAGCATAATAATAATAGTTATAAGAATAGAGACAAGAGTAATAGGGATAGTAATAGTAGAATAAGCATAATAATAACAGTCATAGCGATAATAATAATAGTAATAAAGATAATAATAATAGTTATAGTGCTAGTAATAATAGAATAAGGTGTAACGAGGCACCCTTTGACCTCGTTACGAATGGCCACCAGGCCCGCCGGCCTCCCTCCTCCGCCCAGCGACACCCCAGCCGCTGGGGGCAGTGTGGAGGGATGGATGCGTTGCGAATGTTTTTTTTTGTTTGTTGTTTTGTGTTCGCGCGGCCCTCCCACTCTTTCCCCCCCCCCCCCCCCCCCTTCCAGCAGGAGCGCCATGGAAGAGGAGCCCGTGTCCCCGGTTGCAACGGGAACCTCCACCCGAGTGACGGAGGCGCGGGATGGGTCCACCGGAAGAAAGACGCCGCCGGCTGTCCGGTCGCCGAGCCACCCCGTCTGCTACCGCGGGGGCGACCGGCAGCCCACCACCAGAGGATGCCAGGCCTGGGGACAAGCCACCCCCAGCCACCACCCGACGGGGGCCCCAGGACCTGGCCGACAAAGGATGCGCGGTGGCCCATCCCCAACACCGAAATCCTCGGGGTGGGGGAACCCCGCGCACCGGGAGACCGGGCGGAAGATCGAAATCGATTCGCGAGGAGAAGCAAGCGAGCCGCGCAAGCAATCAGCTAATAGTTTTGAGATCTCCGCCGTTTCCCCTTTTCGAATTTTCCGTTTTTTGTTTCCTTTCATTTCCCTTTCGCGCGTTGTATTTTCCTTTTTTTTAGTTTTTTTTCTTGGTTTTGGTGCGTTTTGCTTTGTGTGATTTTTTTTTGTTGTGTGCCGAGTTCCGAGAGGGCGTCCACCTCCACCAGCGATAAAGGTAGGACCCTTTTTTTTTCTGGGATTGCATCCTGGCGCGCTCCGCCGTGCGTCTTTTTTGTGAGTGTGCGTGTGTGCGGGTGGTGCCTCGCGGTGGGACCGCCAGCCCCGGCGACTGGGACCCGAGAGGCCGCGCTTCGTTCGCGTTCGCGCCGATTTTTCCGCGCCTCCGTGCCGCGTTGCGCCGCGCGCCCGTAATTTTCGTTAAATCTTTCTTTTGTATTTTGGGTTTTAGGACCAGCGTCCCCTTTCTGTCCACACCACAGAGAGGGTGTGCTCCCCTTACGCGTGCGTCCGATATCGGTTGTTCCGTACCGCGTTTTCTTTGTATCGTGAGCCCCCGCGTCGCGAAACCCTTCTCGCGATTGGCGACTGCGTACCCTCCTCCCGACCGTACGTTGTACCGCGTGGGGCTCAGAACTTTTTTTGAGATCGTCGCGGCCTATTTCGGCCAGAATAAAGTTTATCTACACCCAATACTCGCGGGTCATTTATTTTCTTTTTACCGACCCCCTCTGAGTTTCGCTCCCGAACGAGCTGCCGGAAGGGCGTATTCCCTGGACGAGTGCTTACGCACTGGCGCCCGGATTAAAAATCGTCCGTGGATTGTAGACTTCGGTAAGCGGAGGGCCACTTTCCCTGGTCGCCCTCCCCCGCAGGGAACTTTTCTTTCGTTCCCTGAACCGATACGTCACAAAGGATAATAATAACAGTCATAGCGATAATAATAATAATAGCTATAGTGCTAATAATAATAGTAATAAGGATAATAATAACAGTTATAGCAATAATAATAAAAGTAATAAGGATAATAATAATAGTTATAGTGCGAATAATAATAGTAATAAGGATAATAATAATAGTTATAGCGATAATAATAATTGTAATAAGGGAAATAATAATAATTATCAGGATAAAGACAAGAGTAATAGGGATAGTAATAATAGAATAAGGATAATAATAACAGTCATAGCGATAATAATAATAGTAATGAGGATAATAATAATAGTTATAAGGATAGAGACAAGAGTAATAGGGATAGTAATAATAGAATAAGTATAATAATAACAGTCATAGCGATAATAATAATAGTAATAAGGATAATAATAATAGTTTTAGTGCTAATAATAATAGTAATAAGCATAATAATAATAGTTATAAGGATAGAGACAAGAGTAATAGGGATAGTAATAATAGAATAAGGATAATAATAACAGTCATAGCGATAATAATAATAGTAATGAGGATAACAATAATAGTTATAGAGATAATAATACTAGTAATAAGGATAATAATAACAGTTATAATGATAATAATAATAGTAATAAGGGAAATAATAATAGTTATAAGGATAAAGACAAGAGTAATAGGGATAGTAATAATAGAATAAGGATAATAATAACAGTCATAGCGATAATAATAATAGTAGTAAGGATAATAATAATAGTTATAGCGATAATAATAATAGTAATTAGCATAATAATAATAGTTATAAGAATAGAGACAAGAGTAATAGGGATAGTAATAGTAGAATAAGCATAATAATAACAGTCATAGCGATAATAATAATAGTAATAAGGATAATAATAATAGTTATAGTGCTAGTAATAATAGAATAAGGATAATAATAACAGTCATAGCGATAATAATAATAATAGCTATAGTGCTAATAATAATAGTAATAAGGATAATAATAACAGTTATAGCAATAATAATAAAAGTAATAAGGATAATAATAATAGTTATAGTGCGAATAATAATAGTAATAAGGATAATAATAATAGTTATAGCGATAATAATAATTGTAATAAGGGAAATAATAATAATTATCAGGATAAAGACAAGAGTAATAGGGATAGTAATAATAGAATAAGGATAATAATAACAGTCATAGCGATAATAATAATAGTAATGAGGATAATAATAATAGTTATAAGGATAGAGACAAGAGTAATAGGGATAGTAATAATAGAATAAGTATAATAATAACAGTCATAGCGATAATAATAATAGTAATAAGGATAATAATAATAGTTTTAGTGCTAATAATAATAGTAATAAGCATAATAATAATAGTTATAAGGATAGAGACAAGAGTAATAGGGATAGTAATAATAGAATAAGGATAATAATAACAGTCATAGCGATAATAATAATAGTAATGAGGATAACAATAATAGTTATAAAGATAATAATACTAGTAATAAGGATAATAATAACAGTTATAATGATAATAATAATAGTAATAAGGCAAATAATAATAGTTATAAGGATAAAGACAAGAGTAATAGGGATAGTAATAATAGAATAAGTATAATAATAACAGTCATAGCGATAATAATAATAGTAATAAGGATAATAATAATAGTTTTAGTGCTAATAATAATAGTAATAAGCATAATAATAATAGTTATAAGGATAGAGACAAGAGTAATAGGGATAGTAATAATAGAATAAGGATAATAATAACAGTCATAGCGATAATAATAATAGTAATGAGGATAACAATAATAGTTATAGAGATAATAATACTAGTAATAAGGATAATAATAACAGTTATAATGGTAATAATAATAGTAATAAGGGAAATAATAATAGTTATAAGGATAAAGACAAGAGTAATAGGGATAGTAATAATAGAATAAGGATAATAATAACAGTCATAGCGATAATAATAATAGTAATGAGGATAACAATAATAGTTATAGAGATAATAATACTAGTAATAAGGATAATAATAACAGTTATAATGATAATAATAATAGTAATGAGGATAATAATAATAGTTATAAGGATAAAGAGAAGAGTAATAGGGATAGTAATAATAGAATAAGGATAATAATAACAGTCATAGCGATAATAATAATAGTAGTAAGGATAATAATAATAGTTATAGCGATAATAATAATAGTTATAAGGATAAAGAGAAGAGTAATAGGGATAGTAATAATAGAATAAGGATAATAATAACAGTCATAGCGATAATAATAATAGTAATGAGGATAACAATAATAGTTATAGAGATAATAATACTAGTAATAAGGATAATAATAACAGTTATAGCAATAATAATAAAAGTAATAAGGATAATAATAATAGTTATAGTGCGAATAATAATAGTAATAAGGATAATAATAATAGTTATAGCGATAATAATAATTGTAATAAGGGAAATAATAATAATTATCAGGATAAAGACAAGAGTAATAGGGATAGCGATAATAGAATAAGGATAATAATAACAGTCATAGCGATAATAATAATAGTAATGAGGATAATAATAATAGTTATAAGGATAGAGACAAGAGTAATAGGGATAGTAATAATAGAATAAGTATAATAATAACAGTCATAGCGATAATAATAATAGTAATAAGGATAATAATAATAGTTTTAGTGCTAATAATAATAGTAATAAGCATAATAATAATAGTTATAAGGATAGAGACAAGAGTAATAGGGATAGTAATAATAGAATAAGGATAATAATAACAGTCATAGCGATAATAATAATAGTAATGAGGATAACAATAATAGTTATAGAGATAATAATACTAGTAATAAGGATAATAATAACAGTTATAATGATAATAATAATAGTAATAAGGGAAATAATAATAGTTATAAGGATAAAGACAAGAGTAATAGGGATAGTAATAATAGAATAAGTATAATAATAACAGTCATAGCGATAATAATAATAGTAATAAGGATAATAATAATAGTTATAAGGATAATAATAATAGTTATAAGGATAAAGAGAAGAGTAATAGGGATAGTAATAATAGAATAAGGATAATAATAACAGTCATAGCGATAATAATAATAGTAGTAAGGATAATAATAATAGTTATAGCGATAATAATAATAGTTATAAGGATAAAGAGAAGAGTAATAGGGATAGTAATAATAGAATAAGGATAATAATAACAGTCATAGCGATAATAATAATAGTAATGAGGATAACAATAATAGTTATAGAGATAATAATACTAGTAATAAGGATAATAATAACAGTTATAGCAATAATAATAAAAGTAATAAGGATAATAATAATAGTTATAGTGCGAATAATAATAGTAATAAGGATAATAATAATAGTTATAGCGATAATAATAATTGTAATAAGGGAAATAATAATAATTATCAGGATAAAGACAAGAGTAATAGGGATAGTGATAATAGAATAAGGATAATAATAACAGTCATAGCGATAATAATAATAGTAATGAGGATAATAATAATAGTTATAAGGATAGAGACAAGAGTAATAGGGATAGTAATAATAGAATAAGTATAATAATAACAGTCATAGCGATAATAATAATAGTAATAAGGATAATAATAATAGTTTTAGTGCTAATAATAATAGTAATAAGCATAATAATAATAGTTATAAGGATAGAGACAAGAGTAATAGGGATAGTAATAATAGAATAAGGATAATAATAACAGTCATAGCGATAATAATAATAGTAATGAGGATAACAATAATAGTTATAGAGATAATAATACTAGTAATAAGGATAATAATAACAGTTATAATGGTAATAATAATAGTAATAAGGGAAATAATAATAGTTATAAGGATAAAGACAAGAGTAATAGGGATAGTAATAATAGAATAAGGATAATAATAACAGTCATAGCGATAATAATAATAGTAATGAGGATAACAATAATAGTTATAGAGATAATAATACTAGTAATAAGGATAATAATAACAGTTATAATGATAATAATAATAGTAATAAGGGAAATAATAATAGTTATAAGGATAAAGACAAGAGTAATAGGGATAGTAATAATAGAATAAGTATAATAATAACAGTCATAGCGATAATAATAATAGTAATAAGGATAATAATAATAGTTATAAGTATAATAATAATAGTTATAAGGATAAAGAGAAGAGTAATAGGGATAGTAATAATAGAATAAGGATAATAATAACAGTCATAGCGATAATAATAATAGTAGTAAGGATAATAATAATAGTTATAGCGATAATAATAATAGTTATAAGGATAAAGAGAAGAGTAATAGGGATAGTAATAATAGAATAAGGATAATAATAACAGTCATAGCGATAATAATAATAGTAATGAGGATAACAATAATAGTTATAGAGATAATAATACTAGTAATAAGGATAATAATAACAGTTATAATGATAATAATAATAGTAATAAGGGAAATAATAATAGTTATAAGGATAAAGACAAGAGTAATAGGGATAGTAATAATAGAATAAGTATAATAATAACAGTCATAGCGATAATAATAAAAGAAATACGGATAATAATAATAGTTATAGTGGTAATAATAATATTAATAAGCATAATAATAATAGTTATAAGGATAGAGACAAGAGTAATAGTAATAGTAATAATAGAATAAGGATAATAATAACAGTCATAGCGATAATAATAATAGTAATGAGGATAACAATAATAGTTATAGAGATAATAATACTAGTAATAAGGATAATAATAACAGTTATAATGATAATAACAATAGTAATAAGGGAAATAATAATAGTTATAAGGATAAAGACAAGAGTAATAGGGATAGTAATAATAGAATAAGGATAATAATAACAGTCATAGCGATAATAATAATAGTAGTAAGGATAATAATAATAGTTATAGCGATAATAATAATAGTAATTAGCATAATAATAATAGTTATAAGAATAGAGACAAGAGTAATAGGGATAGTAATAGTAGAATAAGCATAATAATAACAGTCATAGCGATAATAATAATAGTAATAAGGATAATAATAATAGTTATAGTGCTAGTAATAATAGAATAAGGATAATAATAACAGTCATAGCGATAATAATAATAATAGCTATAGTGCTAATAATAATAGTAATAAGGATAATAATAACAGTTATAGCAATAATAATAAAAGTAATAAGGATAATAATAATAGTTATAGTGCGAATAATAATAGTAATAAGGATAATAATAATAGTTATAGCGATAATAATAATTGTAATAAGGGAAATAATAATAATTATCAGGATAAAGACAAGAGTAATAGGGATAGTAATAATAGAATAAGGATAATAATAACAGTCATAGCGATAATAATAATAGTAATGAGGATAATAATAATAGTTATAAGGATAGAGACAAGAGTAATAGGGATAGTAATAATAGAATAAGTATAATAATAACAGTCAAAGCGATAATAATAATAGTTATAAGGATAAAGAGAAGAGTAATAGGGATAGTAATAATAGAATAAGTATAATAATAACAGTCATAGCGATAATAATAATAGTAATAAGGATAATTATAATAGTTTTAGTGCTAATAATAATAGTAATGAGCATAACAATAATAGTTATAAGGATAAAGACAAGAGTAATAGGGATAGTAATAATAGAATAAGTATAATAATAACAGTCATAGCGATAATAATAATAGTAATAAGGATAATAATAATAGTTATAGTGCGAATAATAATAGTAATAAGGATAAACATAATAGTTATAGTGCTAATAATACTAGTAATAAGGATAATAATAACAGTTATAGCGATAATAATAAAAGTAATAAGGGAAATAATAATAAATATCAGGATAAAGACAAGAGTAATAGGCACAGTAATAATGGAAGAAGTATAATACTAACAGTCATTGCGATAATAATAAAAGAAATACGGATAATAATAATAGTTATAGTGGTAATAATAATATTAATAAGCATAATAATAATAGTTATAAGGATAGAGACAAGAGTAATAGTAATAGTAATAATAGAATAAGGATAATAATAACAGTCATAGCGATAATAATAATAGTAATGAGGATAACAATAATAGTTATAGAGATAATAATACTAGTAATAAGGATAATAATAACAGTTATAATGATAATAATAATAGTAATAAGGGAAATAATAATAGTTATAAGGATAAAGACAAGAGTAATAGGGATAGTAATAATAGAATAAGGATAATAATAACAGTCATAGCGATAATAATAATAGTAGTAAGGATAATAATAATAGTTATAGCGATAATAATAATAGTAATTAGCATAATAATAATAGTTATAAGAATAGAGACAAGAGTAATAGGGATAGTAATAGTAGAATAAGCATAATAATAACAGTCATAGCGATAATAATAATAGTAATAAGGATAATAATAATAGTTATAGTGCTAGTAATAATAGAATAAGGATAATAATAACAGTCATAGCGATAATAATAATAATAGCTATAGTGCTAATAATAATAGTAATAAGGATAATAATAACAGTTATAGCAATAATAATAAAAGTAATAAGGATAATAATAATAGTTATAGTGCGAATAATAATAGTAATAAGGATAATAATAATAGTTATAGCGATAATAATAATTGTAATAAGGGAAATAATAATAATTATCAGGATAAAGACAAGAGTAATAGGGATAGTAATAATAGAATAAGGATAATAATAACAGTCATAGCGATAATAATAATAGTAATGAGGATAATAATAATAGTTATAAGGATAGAGACAAGAGTAATAGGGATAGTAATAATAGAATAAGTATAATAATAACAGTCATAGCGATAACAATAATAGTAATAAGGATAATAATAATAGTTTTAGTGCTAATAATAATAGTAATAAGCATAATAATAATAGTTATAAGGATAGAGACAAGAGTAATAGGGATAGTAATAATAGAATAAGGATAATAATAACAGTCATAGCGATAATAATAATAGTAATGAGGATAACAATAATAGTTATAGAGATAATAATACTAGTAATAAGGATAATAATAACAGTTATAATGGTAATAATAATAGTGATAAGGGAAATAATAATAGTTATAAGGATAAAGACAAGAGTAATAGGGATAGTAATAATAGAATAAGTATAATAATAACAGTCATAGCGATAATAATAATAGTTATAAGGATAAAGAGAAGAGTAATAGGGATAGTAATAATAGAATAAGGATAATAATAACAGTCATAGCGATCATAATAATAGTAATAAGGATAATAATAATAGTTATAAGGATAATAATAATAGTTATAAGGATAAAGAGAAGAGTAATAGGGATAGTAATAATAGAATAAGGATAATAATAACAGTCATAGCGATAATAATAATAGTAGTAAGGATGATAATAATAGTTATAGCGATAATAATAATAGTAATTAGGATAATAATAATAGTTATGAGGATAATAATAATAGTTATAAGGATGAAGACAAGAGTAATAGGGACAGTAATAATAGAATAAGTATAATAATAACAGTCATAGCGATAATAATAATAGTAAGAAGGATAATAATAATAGTTATGAGGATAATAATAATAGTTATAAGGATAAAGACAAGAGTAATAGGGACAGTAATAATAGAATAAGTATAATAATAACAGTCATAGCGATAATAATAATAGTAATAAGGATAATAATAATAGTTATAGTGCGAATAATAATAGTAATAAGGATAAACATAATAGTTATAGTGCTAATAATACTAGTAATAAGGATAATAATAACAGTTATAGCGATAATAATAATAGTAATGAGGGAAATAATAATAAATATCAGGATAAAGACAAGAGTAATAGGAATAGTAATAATAGGAGAAGTATAATAATAACAGTCATTGCGATAATAGTAATAGAATAAGGATAATAATAACAGTCATAGCGATAATAATAATAGTAATGACGATAACAATAATAATTATAGAGATAATAATACTAGTAATAAAGATAATAATAACAGTTATAATGATAATAATAATAGTAATAAGGGAAATAATAATAGTTATAAGGATAAAGACAAGATTAATAGGGATAGTAATAATAGAATAAGGATAATAATAACAGTCATAGCGATAATAATAATAGTAGTAAGGATAATAATAATAGTTATAGCGATAATAATAAAAGTAATAAGGGAAATAATAATAAATATCAGGATAAAGACAAGAGTAATAGGCACAGTAATAATGGAAGAAGTATAATACTAACAGTCATTGCGATAATAATAAAAGAAATACGGATAATAATAATAGTTATAGTGGTAATAATAATATTAATAAGCATAATAATAATAGTTATAAGGATAGAGACAAGAGTAATAGTAATAGTAATAATAGAATAAGGATAATAATAACAGTCATAGCGATAATAATAATAGTAATGAGGATAACAATAATAGTTATAGAGATAATAATACTAGTAATAAGGATAATAATAACAGTTATAATGATAATAACAATAGTAATAAGGGAAATAATAATAGTTATAAGGATAAAGACAAGAGTAATAGGGATAGTAATAATAGAATAAGGATAATAATAACAGTCATAGCGATAATAATAATAGTAGTAAGGATAATAATAATAGTTATAGCGATAATAATAATAGTAATTAGCATAATAATAATAGTTATAAGAATAGAGACAAGAGTAATAGGGATAGTAATAGTAGAATAAGTATAATAATAACAGTCATAGCGATAATAATAATAGTAATAAGGATAATTATAATAGTTTTAGTGCTAATAATAATAGTAATGAGCATAACAATAATAGTTATAAGGATAAAGACAAGAGTAATAGGGATAGTAATAATAGAATAAGTATAATAATAACAGTCATAGCGATAATAATAATAGTAATAAGGATAATAATAATAGTTATAGTGCGAATAATAATAGTAATAAGGATAAACATAATAGTTATAGTGCTAATAATACTAGTAATAAGGATAATAATAACAGTTATAGCGATAATAATAAAAGTAATAAGGGAAATAATAATAAATATCAGGATAAAGACAAGAGTAATAGGCACAGTAATAATGGAAGAAGTATAATACTAACAGTCATTGCGATAATAATAAAAGAAATACGGATAATAATAATAGTTATAGTGGTAATAATAATATTAATAAGCATAATAATAATAGTTATAAGGATAGAGACAAGAGTAATAGTAATAGTAATAATAGAATAAGGATAATAATAACAGTCATAGCGATAATAATAATAGTAATGAGGATAACAATAATAGTTATAGAGATAATAATACTAGTAATAAGGATAATAATAACAGTTATAATGATAATAATAATAGTAATAAGGGAAATAATAATAGTTATAAGGATAAAGACAAGAGTAATAGGGATAGTAATAATAGAATAAGGATAATAATAACAGTCATAGCGATAATAATAATAGTAGTAAGGATAATAATAATAGTTATAGCGATAATAATAATAGTAATTAGCATAATAATAATAGTTATAAGAATAGAGACAAGAGTAATAGGGATAGTAATAGTAGAATAAGCATAATAATAACAGTCATAGCGATAATAATAATAGTAATAAGGATAATAATAATAGTTATAGTGCTAGTAATAATAGAATAAGGATAATAATAACAGTCATAGCGATAATAATAATAATAGCTATAGTGCTAATAATAATAGTAATAAGGATAATAATAACAGTTATAGCAATAATAATAAAAGTAATAAGGATAATAATAATAGTTATAGTGCGAATAATAATAGTAATAAGGATAATAATAATAGTTATAGCGATAATAATAATTGTAATAAGGGAAATAATAATAATTATCAGGATAAAGACAAGAGTAATAGGGATAGTAATAATAGAATAAGGATAATAATAACAGTCATAGCGATAATAATAATAGTAATGAGGATAACAATAATAGTTATAGAGATAATAATACTAGTAATAAGGATAATAATAACAGTTATAATGGTAATAATAATAGTGATAAGGGAAATAATAATAGTTATAAGGATAGAGACAAGAGTAATAGGGATAGTAATAATAGAATAAGTATAATAATAACAGTCATAGCGATAATAATAATAGTTATAAGGATAAAGAGAAGAGTAATAGGGATAGTAATAATAGAATAAGGATAATAATAACAGTCATAGCGATCATAATAATAGTAATAAGGATAATAATAATAGTTATAAGGATAATAATAATAGTTATAAGGATAAAGAGAAGAGTAATAGGGATAGTAATAATAGAATAAGGATAATAATAACAGTCATAGCGATAATAATAATAGTAGTAAGGATGATAATAATAGTTATAGCGATAATAATAATAGTAATTAGGATAATAATAATAGTTATGAGGATAATAATAATAGTTATAAGGATGAAGACAAGAGTAATAGGGACAGTAATAATAGAATAAGTATAATAATAACAGTCATAGCGATAATAATAATAGTAATAAGGATAATAATAATAGTTATGAGGATAATAATAATAGTTATAAGGATAAAGACAAGAGTAATAGGGACAGTAATAATAGAATAAGTATAATAATAACAGTCATAGCGATAATAATAATAGTAATAAGGATAATAATAATAGTTATAGTGCGAATAATAATAGTAATAAGGATAAACATAATAGTTATAGTGCTAATAATACTAGTAATAAGGATAATAATAACAGTTATAGCGATAATAATAATAGTAATGAGGGAAATAATAATAAATATCAGGATAAAGACAAGAGTAATAGGAATAGTAATAATAGGAGAAGTATAATAATAACAGTCATTGCGATAATAGTAATAGAATAAGGATAATAATAACAGTCATAGCGATAATAATAATAGTAATGACGATAACAATAATAATTATAGAGATAATAATACTAGTAATAAAGATAATAATAACAGTTATAATGATAATAATAATAGTAATAAGGGAAATAATAATAGTTATAAGGATAAAGACAAGATTAATAGGGATAGTAATAATAGAATAAGGATAATAATAACAGTCATAGCGATAATAATAATAGTAGTAAGGATAATAATAATAGTTATAGCGATAATAATAAAAGTAATAAGGGAAATAATAATAAATATCAGGATAAAGACAAGAGTAATAGGCACAGTAATAATGGAAGAAGTATAATACTAACAGTCATTGCGATAATAATAAAAGAAATACGGATAATAATAATAGTTATAGTGGTAATAATAATATTAATAAGCATAATAATAATAGTTATAAGGATAGAGACAAGAGTAATAGTAATAGTAATAATAGAATAAGGATAATAATAACAGTCATAGCGATAATAATAATAGTAATGAGGATAACAATAATAGTTATAGAGATAATAATACTAGTAATAAGGATAATAATAACAGTTATAATGATAATAACAATAGTAATAAGGGAAATAATAATAGTTATAAGGATAAAGACAAGAGTAATAGGGATAGTAATAATAGAATAAGGATAATAATAACAGTCATAGCGATAATAATAATAGTAGTAAGGATAATAATAATAGTAATTAGCATAATAATAATAGTTATAAGAATAGAGACAAGAGTAATAGGGATAGTAATAGTAGAATAAGCATAATAATAACAGTCATAGCGATAATAATAATAGTAATAAGGATAATAATAATAGTTATAGTGCTAGTAATAATAGAATAAGGATAATAATAACAGTCATAGCGATAATAATAATAATAGCTATAGTGCTAATAATAATAGTAATAAGGATAATAATAACAGTTATAGCAATAATAATAAAAGTAATAAGGATAATAATAATAGTTATAGTGCGAATAATAATAGTAATAAGGATAATAATAATAGTTATAGCGATAATAATAATTGTAATAAGGGAAATAATAATAATTATCAGGATAAAGACAAGAGTAATAGGGATAGTAATAATAGAATAAGGATAATAATAACAGTCATAGCGATAATAATAATAGTAATGAGGATAATAATAATAGTTATAAGGATAGAGACAAGAGTAATAGGGATAGTAATAATAGAATAAGTATAATAATAACAGTCATAGCGATAACAATAATAGTAATAAGGATAATAATAATAGTTTTAGTGCTAATAATAATAGTAATAAGCATAATAATAATAGTTATAAGGATAGAGACAAGAGTAATAGGGATAGTAATAATAGAATAAGGATAATAATAACAGTCATAGCGATAATAATAATAGTAATGAGGATAACAATAATAGTTATAGAGATAATAATACTAGTAATAAGGATAATAATAACAGTTATAATGGTAATAATAATAGTGATAAGGGAAATAATAATAGTTATAAGGATAAAGACAAGAGTAATAGGGATAGTAATAATAGAATAAGTATAATAATAACAGTCATAGCGATAATAATAATAGTTATAAGGATAAAGAGAAGAGTAATAGGGATAGTAATAATAGAATAAGGATAATAATAACAGTCATAGCGATCATAATAATAGTAATAAGGATAATAATAATAGTTATAAGGATAATAATAATAGTTATAAGGATAAAGAGAAGAGTAATAGGGATAGTAATAATAGAATAAGGATAATAATAACAGTCATAGCGATAATAATAATAGTAGTAAGGATGATAATAATAGTTATAGCGATAATAATAATAGTAATTAGGATAATAATAATAGTTATGAGGATAATAATAATAGTTATAAGGATGAAGACAAGAGTAATAGGGACAGTAATAATAGAATAAGTATAATAATAACAGTCATAGCGATAATAATAATAGTAATAAGGATAATAATAATAGTTATGAGGATAATAATAATAGTTATAAGGATAAAGACAAGAGTAATAGGGACAGTAATAATAGAATAAATATAATAATAACAGTCATAGCGATAATAATAATAGTAATAAGGATAATAATAATAGTTATAGTGCGAATAATAATAGTAATAAGGATAAACATAATAGTTATAGTGCTAATAATACTAGTAATAAGGATAATAATAACAGTTATAGCGATAATAATAATAGTAATGAGGGAAATAATAATAAATATCAGGATAAAGACAAGAGTAATAGGAATAGTAATAATAGGAGAAGTATAATAATAACAGTCATTGCGATAATAGTAATAGAATAAGGATAATAATAACAGTCATAGCGATAATAATAATAGTAATGACGATAACAATAATAATTATAGAGATAATAATACTAGTAATAAAGATAATAATAACAGTTATAATGATAATAATAATAGTAATAAGGGAAATAATAATAGTTATAAGGATAAAGACAAGATTAATAGGGATAGTAATAATAGAATAAGGATAATAATAACAGTCATAGCGATAATAATAATAGTAGTAAGGATAATAATAATAGTTATAGCGATAATAATAAAAGTAATAAGGGAAATAATAATAAATATCAGGATAAAGACAAGAGTAATAGGCACAGTAATAATGGAAGAAGTATAATACTAACAGTCATTGCGATAATAATAAAAGAAATACGGATAATAATAATAGTTATAGTGGTAATAATAATATTAATAAGCATAATAATAATAGTTATAAGGATAGAGACAAGAGTAATAGTAATAGTAATAATAGAATAAGGATAATAATAACAGTCATAGCGATAATAATAATAGTAATGAGGATAACAATAATAGTTATAGAGATAATAATACTAGTAATAAGGATAATAATAACAGTTATAATGATAATAACAATAGTAATAAGGGAAATAATAATAGTTATAAGGATAAAGAGAAGAGTAATAGGGATAGTAATAATAGAATAAGGATAATAATAACAGTCATAGCGATAATAATAATAGTAGTAAGGATAATAATAATAGTTATAGCGATAATAATAATAGTAATTAGCATAATAATAATAGTTATAAGAATAGAGACAAGAGTAATAGGGATAGTAATAGTAGAATAAGTATAATAATAACAGTCATAGCGATAATAATAATAGTAATAAGGATAATTATAATAGTTTTAGTGCTAATAATAATAGTAATGAGCATAACAATAATAGTTATAAGGATAAAGACAAGAGTAATAGGGATAGTAATAATAGAATAAGTATAATAATAACAGTCATAGCGATAATAATAATAGTAATAAGGATAATAATAATAGTTATAGTGCGAATAATAATAGTAATAAGGATAAACATAATAGTTATAGTGCTAATAATACTAGTAATAAGGATAATAATAACAGTTATAGCGATAATAATAAAAGTAATAAGGGAAATAATAATAAATATCAGGATAAAGACAAGAGTAATAGGCACAGTAATAATGGAAGAAGTATAATACTAACAGTCATTGCGATAATAATAAAAGAAATACGGATAATAATAATAGTTATAGTGGTAATAATAATATTAATAAGCATAATAATAATAGTTATAAGGATAGAGACAAGAGTAATAGTAATAGTAATAATAGAATAAGGATAATAATAACAGTCATAGCGATAATAATAATAGTAATGAGGATAACAATAATAGTTATAGAGATAATAATACTAGTAATAAGGATAATAATAACAGTTATAATGATAATAATAATAGTAATAAGGGAAATAATAATAGTTATAAGGATAAAGACAAGAGTAATAGGGATAGTAATAATAGAATAAGGATAATAATAACAGTCATAGCGATAATAATAATAGTAGTAAGGATAATAATAATAGTTATAGCGATAATAATAATAGTAATTAGCATAATAATAATAGTTATAAGAATAGAGACAAGAGTAATAGGGATAGTAATAGTAGAATAAGCATAATAATAACAGTCATAGCGATAATAATAATAGTAATAAGGATAATAATAATAGTTATAGTGCTAGTAATAATAGAATAAGGATAATAATAACAGTCATAGCGATAATAATAATAATAGCTATAGTGCTAATAATAATAGTAATAAGGATAATAATAACAGTTATAGCAATAATAATAAAAGTAATAAGGATAATAATAATAGTTATAGTGCGAATAATAATAGTAATAAGGATAATAATAATAGTTATAGCGATAATAATAATTGTAATAAGGGAAATAATAATAATTATCAGGATAAAGACAAGAGTAATAGGGATAGTAATAATAGAATAAGGATAATAATAACAGTCATAGCGATAATAATAATAGTAATGAGGATAACAATAATAATTATAGAGATAATAATACTAGTAATAAAGATAATAATAACAGTTATAATGATAATAATAATAGTAATAAGGGAAATAATAATAGTTATAAGGATAAAGACAAGATTAATAGGGATAGTAATAATAGAATAAGGATAATAATAACAGTCATAGCGATAATAATAATAGTAGTAAGGATAATAATAATAGTTATAGCGATAATAATAAAAGTAATAAGGGAAATAATAATAAATATCAGGATAAAGACAAGAGTAATAGGCACAGTAATAATGGAAGAAGTATAATACTAACAGTCATTGCGATAATAATAAAAGAAATACGGATAATAATAATAGTTATAGTGGTAATAATAATATTAATAAGCATAATAATAATAGTTATAAGGATAGAGACAAGAGTAATAGTAATAGTAATAATAGAATAAGGATAATAATAACAGTCATAGCGATAATAATAATAGTAATGAGGATAACAATAATAGTTATAGAGATAATAATACTAGTAATAAGGATAATAATAACAGTTATAATGATAATAACAATAGTAATAAGGGAAATAATAATAGTTATAAGGATAAAGACAAGAGTAATAGGGATAGTAATAATAGAATAAGGATAATAATAACAGTCATAGCGATAATAATAATAGTAGTAAGGATAATAATAATAGTAATTAGCATAATAATAATAGTTATAAGAATAGAGACAAGAGTAATAGGGATAGTAATAGTAGAATAAGCATAATAATAACAGTCATAGCGATAATAATAATAGTAATAAGGATAATAATAATAGTTATAGTGCTAGTAATAATAGAATAAGGATAATAATAACAGTCATAGCGATAATAATAATAATAGCTATAGTGCTAATAATAATAGTAATAAGGATAATAATAACAGTTATAGCAATAATAATAAAAGTAATAAGGATAATAATAATAGTTATAGTGCGAATAATAATAGTAATAAGGATAATAATAATAGTTATAGCGATAATAATAATTGTAATAAGGGAAATAATAATAATTATCAGGATAAAGACAAGAGTAATAGGGATAGTAATAATAGAATAAGGATAATAATAACAGTCATAGCGATAATAATAATAGTAATGAGGATAATAATAATAGTTATAAGGATAGAGACAAGAGTAATAGGGATAGTAATAATAGAATAAGTATAATAATAACAGTCATAGCGATAACAATAATAGTAATAAGGATAATAATAATAGTTTTAGTGCTAATAATAATAGTAATAAGCATAATAATAATAGTTATAAGGATAGAGACAAGAGTAATAGGGATAGTAATAATAGAATAAGGATAATAATAACAGTCATAGCGATAATAATAATAGTAATGAGGATAACAATAATAGTTATAGAGATAATAATACTAGTAATAAGGATAATAATAACAGTTATAATGGTAATAATAATAGTGATAAGGGAAATAATAATAGTTATAAGGATAAAGACAAGAGTAATAGGGATAGTAATAATAGAATAAGTATAATAATAACAGTCATAGCGATAATAATAATAGTTATAAGGATAAAGAGAAGAGTAATAGGGATAGTAATAATAGAATAAGGATAATAATAACAGTCATAGCGATCATAATAATAGTAATAAGGATAATAATAATAGTTATAAGGATAATAATAATAGTTATAAGGATAAAGAGAAGAGTAATAGGGATAGTAATAATAGAATAAGGATAATAATAACAGTCATAGCGATAATAATAATAGTAGTAAGGATGATAATAATAGTTATAGCGATAATAATAATAGTAATTAGGATAATAATAATAGTTATGAGGATAATAATAATAGTTATAAGGATGAAGACAAGAGTAATAGGGACAGTAATAATAGAATAAGTATAATAATAACAGTCATAGCGATAATAATAATAGTAATAAGGATAATAATAATAGTTATGAGGATAATAATAATAGTTATAAGGATAAAGACAAGAGTAATAGGGACAGTAATAATAGAATAAATATAATAATAACAGTCATAGCGATAATAATAATAGTAATAAGGATAATAATAATAGTTATAGTGCGAATAATAATAGTAATAAGGATAAACATAATAGTTATAGTGCTAATAATACTAGTAATAAGGATAATAATAACAGTTATAGCGATAATAATAATAGTAATGAGGGAAATAATAATAAATATCAGGATAAAGACAAGAGTAATAGGAATAGTAATAATAGGAGAAGTATAATAATAACAGTCATTGCGATAATAGTAATAGAATAAGGATAATAATAACAGTCATAGCGATAATAATAATAGTAATGACGATAACAATAATAATTATAGAGATAATAATACTAGTAATAAAGATAATAATAACAGTTATAATGATAATAATAATAGTAATAAGGGAAATAATAATAGTTATAAGGATAAAGACAAGATTAATAGGGATAGTAATAATAGAATAAGGATAATAATAACAGTCATAGCGATAATAATAATAGTAGTAAGGATAATAATAATAGTTATAGCGATAATAATAAAAGTAATAAGGGAAATAATAATAAATATCAGGATAAAGACAAGAGTAATAGGCACAGTAATAATGGAAGAAGTATAATACTAACAGTCATTGCGATAATAATAAAAGAAATACGGATAATAATAATAGTTATAGTGGTAATAATAATATTAATAAGCATAATAATAATAGTTATAAGGATAGAGACAAGAGTAATAGTAATAGTAATAATAGAATAAGGATAATAATAACAGTCATAGCGATAATAATAATAGTAATGAGGATAACAATAATAGTTATAGAGATAATAATACTAGTAATAAGGATAATAATAACAGTTATAATGATAATAACAATAGTAATAAGGGAAATAATAATAGTTATAAGGATAAAGACAAGAGTAATAGGGATAGTAATAATAGAATAAGGATAATAATAACAGTCATAGCGATAATAATAATAGTAGTAAGGATAATAATAATAGTTATAGCGATAATAATAATAGTAATTATCATAATAATAATAGTTATAAGAATAGAGACAAGAGTAATAGGGATAGTAATAGTAGAATAAGCATAATAATAACAGTCATAGCGATAATAATAATAGTAATAAGGATAATAATAATAGTTATAGTGCTAGTAATAATAGAATAAGGATAATAATAACAGTCATAGCGATAATAATAATAATAGCTATAGTGCTAATAATAATAGTAATAAGGATAATAATAACAGTTATAGCAATAATAATAAAAGTAATAAGGATAATAATAATAGTTATAGTGCGAATAATAATAGTAATAAGGATAATAATAATAGTTATAGCGATAATAATAATTGTAATAAGGGAAATAATAATAATTATCAGGATAAAGACAAGAGTAATAGGGATAGTAATAATAGAATAAGGATAATAATAACAGTCATAGCGATAATAATAATAGTAATGAGGATAATAATAATAGTTATAAGGATAGAGACAAGAGTAATAGGGATAGTAATAATAGAATAAGTATAATAATAACAGTCATAGCGATAATAATAATAGTAATAAGGATAATAATAATAGTTTTAGTGCTAATAATAATAGTAATAAGCATAATAATAATAGTTATAAGGATAGAGACAAGAGTAATAGGGATAGTAATAATAGAATAAGGATAATAATAACAGTCATAGCGATAATAATAATAGTAATGAGGATAACAATAATAGTTATAGAGATAATAATACTAGTAATAAGGATAATAATAACAGTTATAATGATAATAATAATAGTAATAAGGGAAATAATAATAGTTATAAGGATAAAGACAAGAGTAATAGGGATAGTAATAATAGAATAAGTATAATAATAACAGTCATAGCGATAATAATAATAGTTATAAGGATAAAGAGAAGAGTAATAGGGATAGTAATAATAGAATAAGTATAATAATAACAGTCATAGCGATAATAATAATAGTAATAAGGATAATTATAATAGTTTTAGTGCTAATAATAATAGTAATGAGCATAACAATAATAGTTATAAGGATAAAGACAAGAGTAATAGGGATAGTAATAATGGAATAAGTATAATAATAACAGTCATAGCGATAATAATAATAGTAATAAGGATAATAATAATAGTTATAGTGCGAATAATAATAGTAATAAGGATAAACATAATAGTTATAGTGCTAATAATACTAGTAATAAGGATAATAATAACAGTTATAGCGATAATAATAAAAGTAATAAGGGAAATAATAATAAATATCAGGATAAAGACAAGAGTAATAGGCACAGTAATAATGGAAGAAGTATAATACTAACAGTCATTGCGATAATAATAAAAGAAATACGGATAATAATAATAGTTATAGTGGTAATAATAATATTAATAAGCATAATAATAATAGTTATAAGGATAGAGACAAGAGTAATAGTAATAGTAATAATAGAATAAGGATAATAATAACAGTCATAGCGATAATAATAATAGTAATGAGGATAACAATAATAGTTATAGAGATAATAATACTAGTAATAAGGATAATAATAACAGTTATAATGATAATAATAATAGTAATAAGGGAAATAATAATAGTTATAAGGATAAAGACAAGAGTAATAGGGATAGTAATAATAGGATAAGGATAATAATAACAGTCATAGCGATAATAATAATAGTAGTAAGGATAATAATAATAGTTATAGCGATAATAATAATAGTAATTAGCATAATAATAATAGTTATAAGAATAGAGACAAGAGTAATAGGGATAGTAATAGTAGAATAAGCATAATAATAACAGTCATAGCGATAATAATAATAGTAATAAGGATAATAATAATAGTTATAGTGCTAGTAATAATAGAATAAGGATAATAATAACAGTCATAGCGATAATAATAATAATAGCTATAGTGCTAATAATAATAGTAATAAGGATAATAATAACAGTTATAGCAATAATAATAAAAGTAATAAGGATAATAATAATAGTTATAGTGCGAATAATAATAGTAATAAGGATAATAATAATAGTTATAGCGATAATAATAATTGTAATAAGGGAAATAATAATAATTATCAGGATAAAGACAAGAGTAATAGGGATAGTAATAATAGAATAAGGATAATAATAACAGTCATAGCGATAATAATAATAGTAATGAGGATAATAATAATAGTTATAAGGATAGAGACAAGAGTAATAGGGATAGTAATAATAGAATAAGTATAATAATAACAGTCATAGCGATAACAATAATAGTAATAAGGATAATAATAATAGTTTTAGTGCTAATAATAATAGTAATAAGCATAATAATAATAGTTATAAGGATAGAGACAAGAGTAATAGGGATAGTAATAATAGAATAAGGATAATAATAACAGTCATAGCGATAATAATAATAGTAATGAGGATAACAATAATAGTTATAGAGATAATAATACTAGTAATAAGGATAATAATAACAGTTATAATGGTAATAATAATAGTAATAAGGGAAATAATAATAGTTATAAGGATAAAGACAAGAGTAATAGGGATAGTAATAATAGAATAAGTATAATAATAACAGTCATAGCGATAATAATAATAGTTATAAGGATAAAGAGAAGAGTAATAGGGATAGTAATAATAGAATAAGGGTAATAATAACAGTCATAGCGATCATAATAATAGTAATAAGGATAATAATAATAGTTATAAGGATAATAATAATAGTTATAAGGATAAAGAGAAGAGTAATAGGGATAGTAATAATAGAATAAGGATAATAATAACAGTCATAGCGATAATAATAATAGTAGTAAGGATGATAATAATAGTTATAGCGATAATAATAATAGTAATTAGGATAATAATAATAGTTATGAGCATAATAATAATAGTTATAAGGATGAAGACAAGAGTAATAGGGACAGTAATAATAGAATAAGTATAATAATAACAGTCATAGCGATAATAATAATAGTAATAAGGATAATAATAATAGTTATGAGGATAATAATAATAGTTATAAGGATAAAGACAAGAGTAATAGGGACAGTAATAATAGAATAAGTATAATAATAACAGTCATAGCGATAATAATAATAGTAATAAGGATAATAATAATAGTTATAGTGCGAATAATAATAGTAATAAGGATAAACATAATAGTTATAGTGCTAATAATACTAGTAATAAGGATAATAATAATAGTTATAGCGATAATAATAATAGTAATAAGGGAAGTAATAATAGTTATAAGGATAAAGACAAAAGTAATAGGGATAGTAATAATACAATAAGCATAATAATAACAGTCATAGCGATAATAATAATAGTTATAGCGATAATAATAATAGTAATAAGGATAATAATAATAGTTATAAGGATAAAGACAAGAGTAATAGGGATAGTAATAATAGAATAAGGATAATAATAACAGTCATAGCGATAATAACAATAGTAATGAGGATAATAATAATAGTTATAGCGATAATAATAATACTGACAAGGATAATAATAATAGTTATAAGGATAAAGAGAAGAGTAATAGGGATAGTAATAATAGAAAAAGGATAATAATAACAGTCATTGCGATAATAATAATAGTAATAAGGATAATAATAATAGTTATAGCGATAATAATAATAGTAATAAGGATAATAATAATAGTTATAAGGATAATAATAATAGTTATAAGGATAAAGAGAAGAGTAATAGGGATAGTAATAATAGAATAAGGATAATAATAACAGTCATAGCGATAATAATAATAGTAATGAGGATAACAATAATAATTATAGAGATAATAATACTAGTAATAAGGATAATAATAACAGTTATACTGATAATAATAATAGTAATAAGGGAAATAATAATAGTTATAAGGATAAAGACAAGAGTAATAGGGATAGTAATAATAGAATAAGGATAATAATAACAGTCATAGCGATAATAATAATAGTAGTAAGGATAATAATAATAGTTATAGCGATAATAATAATAGTAATAAGGATAATAATAATAGTTATAAGGATAAAGACAATAGTAATAGGGATAGTAATATTAGAATAAGGATAATAATAACAGTCATTGCGATAATAATAATAGTAATAAGGATAATAATAATAGTTATAGCGATAATAATAATAGTAATAAGGATAATAATAATAGTTATAAGGATAATAATAATAGTAATAAGGGAAATAATAATAGTTATAAGGATAAAGACAAGAGTAATAGGGATAGTAATAATAGAATAAGGATAATAATAACAGTCATAGCGATAATAATAATAGTAGTAAGGATAATAATAATAGTTATAGCGATAATAATAATAGTAATAAGCATAATAATAATAGTTATAAGAATAGAGACAAGAGTAATAGGGATAGTAATAGTAGAATAAGCATAATAATAACAGTCATAGCGATAATAATAATAGTTATAGTGCGAATAATAATAGTAATAAGGATAAACATAATAGTTATAGTGCTAATAATACTAGTAATAAGGATAATAATAATAGTTATAGCGATAATAATAATAGTAATAAGGGAAGTAATAATAGTTATAAGGATAAAGACAAAAGTAATAGGGATAGTAATAATACAATAAGCATAATAATAACAGTCATAGCGATAATAATAATAGTTATAGCGATAATAATAATAGTAATAAGGATAATAATAATAGTTATAAGGATAAAGACAAGAGTAATAGGGATAGTAATAATAGAATAAGGATAATAATAACAGTCATAGCGATAATAACAATAGTAATGAGGATAATAATAATAGTTATAGCGATAATAATAATACTGACAAGGATAATAATAATAGTTATAAGGATAAAGAGAAGAGTAATAGGGATAGTAATAATAGAATAAGGATAATAATAACAGTCATTGCGATAATAATAATAGTAATAAGGATAATAATAATAGTTATAGCGATAATAATAATAGTAATAAGGATAATAATAATAGTTATAAGGATAATAATAATAGTTATAAGGATAAAGAGAAGAGTAATAGGGATAGTAATAATAGAATAAGGATAATAATAACAGTCATAGCGATAATAATAATAGTAGTAAGGATAATAATAATAGTTATAGCGATAATAATAATAGTAATTAGGATAATAATAGTAGTTATAAGGATAAAGAGAAGAGTAATAGGGATAGTAATAATAGAATAAGGATAATAATAACAGTCATTGCGATAATAATAATAGTAATAAGGATAATAATAATAGTTATAGCGATAATAATAATAGTAATAAGGATAATAATAATAGTTATAAGGATAATAATAATAGTTATAAGGATAATAATAATAGTTATAAGGATAATAATAATAGTTATAAGGATAAAGAGAAGAGTAATTGGGATAGTAATAATAGAATAAGGATAATAATAACAGTCATAGCGATAATAATAATAGTAGTAAGGATAATAATAATAGTTATAGCGATAATAATAACAGTAATAAGGATAATAATAATAGTATAAGGATAAAGAGAAGAGTAATAGGGATAGTAATAATAGAATAAGTATAATAATAACAGTCATAGCGATAATAATAATAGTAATAAGGATAATAATAATAGTTATAGTGCGAATAATAATAGTAATATGGATAAACATAATAGTTATAGTGCTAATAATACTAGTAATAAGGATAATAATAACAGTTATAGCGATAATAATAAAAGTAATAAGGGAAATAATAATAAATATCAGGATAAAGACAAGAGTAATAGGCATAGTAATAATGGAAGAAGTATAATACTAACAGTCATTGCGATAATAATAAAAGAAATAGGGATAATAATAATAGTTATAGTGGTAATAATAATATTAATAAGCATAATAATAATAGTTATAAGGATAGAGACAAGAGTAATAGTAATAGTAATAATAGAATAAGGATAATAATAACAGTCATTGCGATAATAATAATAGTAATGAGGATAACAATAATAGTTATAGAGATAATAATACTAGTAATAAGGATAATAATAACAGTTATAATGATAATAATAATAGTAATAAGGGAAATAATAATAGTTATAAGGATAAAGACAAGAGTAATAGGGATAGTAATAATAGAATAAGGATAATAATAACAGTCATAGCGATAATAATAATAGTAGTAAGGATAATAATAATAGTTATAGCGATAATAATAATTGTAATAAGGGAAATAATAATAATTATCAGGATAAAGACAAGAGTAATAGGGATAGTAATAATAGAATAAGGATAATAATAACAGTCATAGCGATAATAATAATAGTAATGAGGATAATAATAATAGTTATAAGGATAGAGACAAGAGTAATAGGGATAGTAATAATAGAATAAGTATAATAATAACAGTCATAGCGATAATAATAATAGTAATAAGGATAATAATAATAGTTTTAGTGCTAATAATAATAGTAATAAGCATAATAATAATAGTTATAAGGATAGAGACAAGAGTAATAGGGATAGTAATAATAGAATAAGGATAATAATAACAGTCATAGCGATAATAATAATAGTAATGAGGATAACAATAATAGTTATAGAGATAATAATACTAGTAATAAGGATAATAATAACAGTTATAATGATAATAATAATAGTAATAAGGGAAATAATAATAGTTATAAGGATAAAGACAAGAGTAATAGGGATAGTAATAATAGAATAAGTATAATAATAATAGTCATAGCGATAATAATAATAGTAATAAGGATAATTATAATAGTTTTAGTGCTAATAATAATAGTAATAAGCATAATAATAATAGTTATAAGGATAAAGACAAGAGTAATAGGGATAGTAATAATAGAATAAGGATAATAATAACAGTCATAGCGATAATAATAATAGTAGTAAGGATAATAATAATAGTTATAGCGATAATAATAATAGTTATAAGAATAGAGACAAGAGTAATAGGGAGAGTAATAGTAGAATAAGCATAATAATAACAGTCATAGCGATAATAATAATAGTAATAAGGATAATAATAATAGTTATAGTGCTAGTAATAATAGTAATAAGGATAATAATAATAGTTATAGCGATAATAATAATAGTAATAAGGATAATAATAATAGTTATAGTGCGAATAATAATAGTAATAAGGATAAACATAATAGTTATAGTGCTAATAATACTAGTAATAAGGATAATAATAATAGTTATAGCGATAATAATAATAGTAATAAGGGAAGTAATAATAGTTATAAGGATAAAGACAAAAGTAATAGGGATAGTAATAATACAATAAGCATAATAATAACAGTCATAGCGATAATAATAATAGTTATAGCGATAATAATAATAGTAATAAGGATAATAATAATAGTTATAAGGATAAAGACAAGAGTAATAGGGATAGTAATAATAGAATAAGGATAATAATAACAGTCATAGCGATAATAATAATAGTAATGAGGATAATAATAATAGTTATAGCGATAATAATAATACTGACAAGGATAATAATAATAGTTATAAGGATAGAGACAAGAGTAATAGTAATAGTAATAACAGAATAAGGATAATAATAACAGTCATAGCGATAATAATAATAGTAATGAGGATAACAATAATAGTTATAGAGATAATAATACTAGTAATAAGGATAATAATAACAGTTATAATGATAATAATAATAGTAATAAGGGAAATAATAATAGTTATAAGGATAAAGACAAGAGTAATAGGGATAGTAATAATAGAATAAGGATAATAATAACAGTCATAGCGATAATAATAATAGTAGTAAGGATAATAATAATAGTTATAGCGATAATAATAATTGTAATAAGGGAAATAATAATAATTATCAGGATAAAGACAAGAGTAATAGGGATAGTAATAATAGAATAAGGATAATAATAACAGTCATAGCGATAATAATAATAGTAATGAGGATAATAATAATAGTTATAAGGATAGAGACAAGAGTAATAGGGATAGTAATAATAGAATAAGTATAATAATAACAGTCATAGCGAAAATAATAATAGTAATAAGGATAATAATAATAGTTTTAGTGCTAATAATAATAGTAATAAGCATAATAATAATAGGTATAAGGATAGAGACAAGAGTAATAGGGATAGTAATAATAGAATAAGGATAATAATAACAGTCATAGCGATAATAATAATAGTAATGAGGATAACAATAATAGTTATAGAGATAATAATACTAGTAATAAGGATAATAATAACAGTCATAGCGATAATAATAATAGTAATAAGGATAATAATAATAGTTATAGTGCTAGTAATAATAGTAATAAGGATAATAATAACAGTCATAGCGATAATAATAATAGTAATGAGGATAATAATAATAGTTATAGCGATAATAATAATACTGACAAGGATAATAATAATAGTTATAAGGATAGAGACAAGAGTAATAGTAATAGTAATAACAGAATAAGGATAATAATAACAGTCATAGCGATAATAATAATAGTAATGAGGATAACAATAATAGTTATAGAGATAATAATACTAGTAATAAGGATAATAATAACAGTTATAATGATAATAATAATAGTAATAAGGGAAATAATAATAGTTATAAGGATAAAGACAAGAGTAATAGGGATAGTAATAATAGAATAAGGATAATAATAACAGTCATAGCGATAATAATAATAGTAGTAAGGATAATAATAATAGTTATAGCGATAATAATAATAGTAATAAGGATAATAATAATAGTTATAAGGATAAAGACAAGAATAATAGGGATAGTAATAATAGAATAAGGATAATAATAACAGTCATAGCGATAATAATAATAGTAATGAGGATAATAATAATAGTTATAAGGATAGAGACAAGAGTAATAGGGATAGTAATAATAGAATAAGGATAATAATAACAGTCATAGCGATAATAATAATAGTAATGAGGATAACAATAATAGTTATAGAGATAATAATACTAGTAATAAGGATAATAATAACAGTTATAATGATAATAATAATAGTAATAAGGGAAATAATAATAGTTATAAGGATAAAGACAAGAGTAATAGGGATAGTAATAATAGAATAAGTATAATAATAACAGTCATAGCGATAATAATAATAGTTATAAGGATAAAGAGAAGAGTAATAGGGATAGTAATAATAGAATAAGGATAATAATAACAGTCATAGCGATAATAATAATAGTAGTAAGGATAATAATAATAGTAATAAGGATAATAATAATAGTTATGAGGATAATAATAATAGTTATAAGGATAAAGACAAGAGTAATAGGGATAGTAATATTAGAATAAGTATAATAATAACAGTCATAGCGATAATAATAATAATAGCTATAGTGCTAATAATAATAGTAATAAGGATAATAATAACAGTTATAGCAATAATAATAATAGTATTAAGGATAATAATAATAGTTATAGTGCGAGTAATAATAGTAATAAGGATAATAATAATAGTTATAGTGATAATAATAATTATCAGGATAAAGACAAGTGTAATAGGGATAGTAATAATAGAATAAGTATAATAATAACAGTCATAGCGATAATAATAATAGTAATAAGGATAATAATAATAGTTATAAGGATAAAGAGAAGAGTAATAGGGATAGTAATAATAGAATAAGGATAATAATAACAGTCATAGCGATATTAATAATAGTAATAAGGATAATAATAATAGTTATACTGATAATAATAATAGTTATAAGGATAAAGACAAGAGTAATAGGCATAGTAATAATGGAAGAAGTATAATACTAACAGTCATTGCGATAATAATAAAAGAAATACGGATAATAATAATAGTTATAGTGGTAATAATAATATTAATAAGCATAATAATAATAGTTATAAGGATAGAGACAAGAGTAATAGTAATAGTAATAACAGAATAAGGATAATAATAACAGTCATAGCGATAATAATAATAGTAATGAGGATAACAATAATAGTTATAGAGATAATAATACTAGTAATAAGGATAATAATAACAGTTATAATGATAATAATAATAGTAATAAGGGAAATAATAATAGTTATAAGGATAAAGACAAGAGTAATAGGGATAGTAATAATAGAATAAGGATAATAATAACAGTCATAGCGATAATAATAATAGTAGTAAGGATAATAATAATAGTTATAGCGATAATAATAATAGTAATAAGGATAATAATAATAGTAATAAGGATAATAATAATAGTTATAAGGATAAAGAGAAGAGTAATAGGGATAGTAATAATAGAATAAGGATAATAATAACAGTCATTGCGATAATAATAATAGTAATAAGGATAATAATAATAGTTATAGCGATAATAATAATAGTAATAAGGATAATAATAATAGTTATAAGGATAATAATAATAGTTATAAGGATAATAATAATAGTTATAAGGATAATAATAATAGTTATAAGGATAATAATAATAGTTATAAGGATAAAGAGAAGAGTAATAGGGATAGTAATAATAGAATAAGTATAATAATAACAGTCATAGCGATAATAATAATAGTAATAAGGATAATAATAATAGTTATAGTGCGAATAATAATAGTAATAAGGATAAACATAATAGTTATAGTGCTAATAATACTAGTAATAAGGATAATAATAACAGTTATAGCGATAATAATAAAAGTAATAAGGGAAATAATAATAAATATCAGGATAAAGACAAGAGTAATAGGCATAGTAATAATGGAAGAAGTATAATACTAACAGTCATTGCGATAATAATAAAAGAAATAGGGATAATAATAATAGTTATAGTGGTAATAATAATATTAATAAGCATAATAATAATAGTTATAAGGATAGAGACAAGAGTAATAGTAATAGTAATAATAGAATAAGGATAATAATAACAGTCATTGCGATAATAATAATAGTAATGAGGATAACAATAATAGTTATAGAGATAATAATACTAGTAATAAGGATAATAATAACAGTTATAATGATAATAATAATAGTAATAAGGGAAATAATAATAGTTATAAGGATAAAGACAAGAGTAATAGGGATAGTAATAATAGAATAAGGATAATAATAACAGTCATAGCGATAATAATAATAGTAGTAAGGATAATAATAATAGTTATAGCGATAATAATAATTGTAATAAGGGAAATAATAATAATTATCAGGATAAAGACAAGAGTAATAGGCATAGTAATAATAGAATAAGGATAATAATAACAGTCATAGCGATAATAATAATAGTAATGAGGATAATAATAATAGTTATAAGGATAGAGACAAGAGTAATAGGGATAGTAATAATAGAATAAGTATAATAATAACAGTCATAGCGAAAATAATAATAGTAATAAGGATAATAATAATAGTTTTAGTGCTAATAATAATAGTAATAAGCATAATAATAATAGTTATAAGGATAGAGACAAGAGTAATAGGGATAGTAATAATAGAATAAGGATAATAATAACAGTCATAGCGATAATTATAATAGTAATGAGGATAACAATAATAGTTATAGAGATAATAATACTAGTAATAAGGATAATAATAACAGTTATAATGATAATAATAATAGTAATAAGGGAAATAATAATAGTTATAAGGATAAAGACAAGAGTAATAGGGATAGTAATAATAGAATAAGTATAATAATAATAGTCATAGCGATAATAATAATAGTAATAAGGATAATTATAATAGTTTTAGTGCTAATAATAATAGTAATAAGCATAATAATAATAGTTATAAGGATAAAGACAAGAGTAATAGGGATAGTAATAATAGAATAAGGATAATAATAACAGTCATAGCGATAATAATAATAGTAGTAAGGATAATAATAATAGTTATAGCGATAATAATAATAGTTATAAGAATAGAGACAAGAGTAATAGGGAGAGTAATAGTAGAATAAGCATAATAATAACAGTCATAGCGATAATAATAATAGTAATAAGGATAATAATAATAGTTATAGTGCTAGTAATAATAGTAATAAGGATAATAATAATAGTTATAGCGATAATAATAATAGTAATAAGGATAATAATAATAGTTATAGTGCGAATAATAATAGTAATAAGGATAAACATAATAGTTATAGTGCTAATAATACTAGTAATAAGGATAATAATAATAGTTATAGCGATAATAATAATAGTAATAAGGGAAGTAATAATAGTTATAAGGATAAAGACAAAAGTAATAGGGATGGTAATAATACAATAAGCATAATAATAACAGTCATAGCGATAATAATAATAGTTATAGCGATAATAATAATAGTAATAAGGATAATAATAATAGTTATAAGGATAAAGCAAGAGTAATAGGGATAGTAATAATAGAATAAGGATAATAATAACAGTCATAGCGATAATAATAATAGTAATGAGGATAATAATAATAGTTATAGCGATAATAATAATACTGACAAGGATAATAATAATAGTTATAAGGATAGAGACAAGAGTAATAGTAATAGTAATAACAGAATAAGGATAATAATAACAGTCATAGCGATAATAATAATAGTAATGAGGATAACAATAATAGTTATAGAGATAATAATACTAGTAATAAGGATAATAATAACAGTTATAATGATAATAATAATAGTAATAAGGGAAATAATAATAGTTATAAGGATAAAGACAAGAGTAATAGGGATAGTAATAATAGAATAAGGATAATAATAACAGTCATAGCGATAATAATAATAGTAGTAAGGATAATAATAATAGTTATAGCGATAATAATAATAGTAATAAGGATAATAATAATAGTTATAAGGATAAAGACAAGAATAATAGGGATAGTAATAATAGAATAAGGATAATAATAACAGTCATAGCGATAATAATAATAGTAGTAAGGATAATAATAATAGTTATAGCGATAATAATAATAGTAATAAGGATAATAATAATAGTTATAAGGATAAAGACAAGAATAATAGGGATAGTAATAATAGAATAAGGATAATAATAACAGTCATAGCGATAATAATAATAGTAATGAGGATAATAATAATAGTTATAAGGATAGAGACAAGAGTAATAGGGATAGTAATAATAGAATAAGGATAATAATAACAGTCATAGCGATAATAATAATAGTAATGAGGATAACAATAATAGTTATAGAGATAATAATACTAGTAATAAGGATAATAATAACAGTTATAATGATAATAATAATAGTAATAAGGGAAATAATAATAGTTATAAGGATAAAGACAAGAGTAATAGGGATAGTAATAATAGAATAAGTATAATAATAACAGTCATAGCGATAATAATAATAGTTATAAGGATAAAGAGAAGAGTAATAGGGATAGTAATAATAGAATAAGGATAATAATAACAGTCATAGCGATAATAATAATAGTAGTAAGGATAATAATAATAGTAATAAGGATAATAATAATAGTTATGAGGATAATAATAATAGTTATAAGGATAAAGACAAGAGTAATAGGGATAGTAATATTAGAATAAGTATAATAATAACAGTCATAGCGATAATAATAATAATAGCTATAGTGCTAATAATAATAGTAATAAGGATAATAATAACAGTTATAGCAATAATAATAATAGTATTAAGGATAATAATAATAGTTATAGTGCGAGTAATAATAGTAATAAGGATAATAATAATAGTTATAGTGATAATAATAATTATCAGGATAAAGACAAGTGTAATAGGGATAGTAATAATAGAATAAGTATAATAATAACAGTCATAGCGATAATAATAATAGTAATGAGGATAACAATAATAGTTATAGAGATAATAATACTAGTAATAAGGATAATAATAACAGTTATAATGATAATAATAATAGTAATAAGGGAAATAATAATAGTTATAAGGATAAAGACAAGAGTAATAGGGATAGTAATAATAGAATAAGGATAATAATAACAGTCATAGCGATAATAATAATAGTAGTAAGGATAATAATAATAGTTATAGCGATAATAATAATAGTAATAAGGATAATAATAATAGTAATAAGGATAATAATAATAGTTATAAGGATAAAGAGAAGAGTAATAGGGATAGTAATAATAGAATAAGGATAATAATAACAGTCATTGCGATAATAATAATAGTAATAAGGATAATAATAATAGTTATAGCGATAATAATAATAGTAATAAGGATAATAATAATAGTTATAAGGATAATAATAATAGTTATAAGGATAATAATAATAGTTATAAGGATAATAATAATAGTTATAAGGATAATAATAATAGTTATAAGGATAAAGAGAAGAGTAATAGGGATAGTAATAATAGAATAAGGATAATAATAACAGTCATAGCGATAATAATAATAGTAGTAAGGATAATAATAATAGTTATAGCGATAATAATAACAGTAATAAGGATAATAATAATAGTTATAATGATAATAATAATAGTTATATGGATAAAGAGAAGAGTAATAGGGATAGTAATAAAAGAATAAGGATAATAATAACAGTCATTGCGATAATAATAATAGTAATAAGGATAATAATAATAGTTATAGCGATAATAATAATAGTAATAACGATAATAATAATAGTTATAAGGATAAAGACAAGAGTAATAGGGATAGTAATAATAGAATAAGGATAATAATAACAGTAATAGCGATAATAATAATAGTAATAAGGATAATAATAATAGTTATAGCGATAATAATAATAGTAATAAGGATAATAATAATAGTTATAAGGATAATAATAATAGTTATAAGGATAAAGAGAAGAGTAATAGGGATAGTAATAATAGAATAAGGATAATAATAACAGTCATAGCGATAATAATAATAGTAGTAAGGATAATAATAATAGTTATAGCGATAATAATAACAGTAATAAGGATAATAATAATAGTTATAAGGATAAAGAGAAGAGTAATAGGGATAGTAATAATAGAATAAGGATAATAATAACAGTCATTGCGATAATAATAATAGTAATAAGGATAATAATAATAGTTATAGCGATAATAATAATAGTAATAACGATAATAATAATAGTTATAAGGATAAAGACAAGAGTAATAGGGATAGTAATAATAGAATAAGGATAATAATAACAGTAATAGCGATAATAATAATAGTAATAAGGATAATAATAATAGTTATAGCGATAATAATAATAGTAATAAGGATAATAATAATAGTTATAGCGATAATAATAATAGTAATAACGATAATAATAATAGTTATAAGGATAAAGACAAGAGTAATAGGGATAGTAATAATAGAATAAGGATAATAATAACAGTAATAGCGATAATAATAATAGTAATAAGGATAATAATAATAGTTATAGCGATAATAATAATAGTAATAAGGATAATAATAATAGTTATAAGGATAAAGAGAAGAGTAATAGGGATAGTAATAATAGAATAAGGATAATAATAACAGTCATAGCGATAATAATAATAGTAGTAAGGATAATAATAATAGTTATAGCGATAATAATAATAGTAATTAGGATAATAATAGTAGTTATAAGGATAAAGAGAAGAGTAATAGGGATAGTAATAATAGAATAAGGATAATAATAACAGTCATTGCGATAATAATAATAGTAATAAGGATAATAATAATAGTTATAGCGATAATAATAATAGTAATAAGGATAATAATAATAGTTATAAGGATAATAATAATAGTTATAAGGATAATAATAATAGTTATAAGGATAAAGAGAAGAGTAATAGGGATAGTAATAATAGAATAAGGATAATAATAACAGTCATAGCGATAATAATAATAGTAGTAAGGATAATAATAATAGTTATAGCGATAATAATAACAGTAATAAGGATAATAATAATAGTTATAAGGATAAAGAGAAGAGTAATAGGGATAGTAATAATAGAATAAGGATAATAATAACAGTTATAATGATAATAATAATAGTAATAAGGGAAATAATAATAGTTATAAGGATAAAGACAAGAGTAATAGGCATAGTAATAATAGAATAAGTATAATAATAATAGTCATAGCGATAATAATAATAGTAATAAGGATAATTATAATAGTTTTAGTGCTAATAATAATAGTAATAAGCATAACAATAATAGTTATAAGGATAAAGACAAGAGTAATAGGGATAGTAATAATAGAATAAGTATAATAATAACAGTCATAGCGATAATAATAATAGTAATAAGGATAATAATAATAGTTATAGTGCGAATAATAATAGTAATAAGGATAAACATAATAGTTATAGTGCTAATAATACTAGTAATAAGGATAATAATAACAGTTATAGCGATAATAATAAAAGTAATAAGGGAAATAATAATAAATATCAGGATAAAGACAAGAGTAATAGGCATAGTAATAATGGAAGAAGTATAATACTAACAGTCATTGCGATAATAATAAAAGAAATACGGATAATAATAATAGTTATAGTGGTAATAATAATATTAATAAGCATAATAATAATAGTTATAAGGATAGAGACAAGAGTAATAGTAATAGTAATAATAGAATAAGGATAATAATAACAGTCATAGCGATAATAATAATAGTAATGAGGATAACAATAATAGTTATAGAGATAATAATACTAGTAATAAGGATAATAATAACAGTTATAATGATAATAATAATAGTAATAAGGGAAATAATAATAGTTATAAGGATAAAGACAAGAGTAATAGGGATAGTAATAATAGAATAAGGATAATAATAACAGTCATAGCGATAATAATAATAGTAGTAAGGATAATAATAATAGTTATAGCGATAATAATAATTGTAATAAGGGAAATAATAATAATTATCAGGATAAAGACAAGAGTAATAGGGATAGTAATAATAGAATAAGGATAATAATAACAGTCATAGCGATAATAATAATAGTAATGAGGATAATAATAATAGTTATAAGGATAGAGACAAGAGTAATAGGGATAGTAATAATAGAATAAGTATAATAATAACAGTCATAGCGATAATAATAATAGTAATAAGGATAATAATAATAGTTTTAGTGCTAATAATAATAGTAATAAGCATAATAATAATAGTTATAAGGATAGAGACAAGAGTAATAGGGATAGTAATAATAGAATAAGGATAATAATAACAGTCATAGCGATAATAATAATAGTAGTAAGGATAATAATAATAGTTATAGCGATAATAATAATAGTTATAAGAATAGAGACAAGAGTAATAGGGAGAGTAATAGTAGAATAAGCATAATAATAACAGTCATAGCGATAATAATAATAGTAATAAGGATAATAATAATAGTTATAGTGCTAGTAATAATAGTAATAAGGATAATAATAATAGTTATAGCGATAATAATAATAGTAATAAGGATAATAATAATAGTTATAGTGCGAATAATAATAGTAATAAGGATAAACATAATAGTTATAGTGCTAATAATACTAGTAATAAGGATAATAATAATAGTTATAGCGATAATAATAATAGTAATAAGGGAAGTAATAATAGTTATAAGGATAAAGACAAAAGTAATAGGGATAGTAATAATACAATAAGCATAATAATAACAGTCATAGCGATAATAATAATAGTTATAGCGATAATAATAATAGTAATAAGGATAATAATAATAGTTATAAGGATAAAGACAAGAGTAATAGGGATAGTAATAATAGAATAAGGATAATAATAACAGTCATAGCGATAATAATAATAGTAATGAGGATAATAATAATAGTTATAGCGATAATAATAATACTGACAAGGATAATAATAATAGTTATAAGGATAGAGACAAGAGTAATAGTAATAGTAATAACAGAATAAGGATAATAATAACAGTCATAGCGATAATAATAATAGTAATGAGGATAACAATAATAGTTATAGAGATAATAATACTAGTAATAAGGATAATAATAACAGTTATAATGATAATAATAATAGTAATAAGGGAAATAATAATAGTTATAAGGATAAAGACAAGAGTAATAGGGATAGTAATAATAGAATAAGGATAATAATAACAGTCATAGCGATAATAATAATAGTAGTAAGGATAATAATAATAGTTATAGCGATAATAATAATTGTAATAAGGGAAATAATAATAATTATCAGGATAAAGACAAGAGTAATAGGGATAGTAATAATAGAATAAGGATAATAATAACAGTCATAGCGATAATAATAATAGTAATGAGGATAATAATAATAGTTATAAGGATAGAGACAAGAGTAATAGGGATAGTAATAATAGAATAAGTATAATAATAACAGTCATAGCGATAATAATAATAGTAATAAGGATAATAATAATAGTTTTAGTGCTAATAATAATAGTAATAAGCATAATAATAATAGTTATAAGGATAGAGACAAGAGTAATAGGGATAGTAATAATAGAATAAGGATAATAATAACAGTCATAGCGATAATAATAATAGTAATGAGGATAACAATAATAGTTATAGAGATAATAATACTAGTAATAAGGATAATAATAACAGTTATAATGATAATAATAATAGTAATAAGGGAAATAATAATAGTTATAAGGATAAAGACAAGAGTAATAGGGATAGTAATAATAGAATAAGTATAATAATAATAGTCATAGCGATAATAATAATAGTAATAAGGATAATTATAATAGTTTTAGTGCTAATAATAATAGTAATAAGCATAATAATAATAGTTATAAGGATAAAGACAAGAGTAATAGGGATAGTAATAATAGAATAAGGATAATAATAACAGTCATAGCGATAATAATAATAGTAGTAAGGATAATAATAATAGTTATAGCGATAATAATAATAGTTATAAGAATAGAGACAAGAGTAATAGGGAGAGTAATAGTAGAATAAGCATAATAATAACAGTCATAGCGATAATAATAATAGTAATAAGGATAATAATAATAGTTATAGTGCTAGTAATAATAGTAATAAGGATAATAATAATAGTTATAGCGATAATAATAATAGTAATAAGGATAATAATAATAGTTATAGTGCGAATAATAATAGTAATAAGGATAAACATAATAGTTATAGTGCTAATAATACTAGTAATAAGGATAATAATAATAGTTATAGCGATAATAATAATAGTAATAAGGGAAGTAATAATAGTTATAAGGATAAAGACAAAAGTAATAGGGATAGTAATAATACAATAAGCATAATAATAACAGTCATAGCGATAATAATAATAGTTATAGCGATAATAATAATAGTAATAAGGATAATAATAATAGTTATAAGGATAAAGACAAGAGTAATAGGGATAGTAATAATAGAATAAGGATAATAATAACAGTCATAGCGATAATAATAATAGTAATGAGGATAATAATAATAGTTATAGCGATAATAATAATACTGACAAGGATAATAATAATAGTTATAAGGATAGAGACAAGAGTAATAGTAATAGTAATAACAGAATAAGGATAATAATAACAGTCATAGCGATAATAATAATAGTAATGAGGATAACAATAATAGTTATAGAGATAATAATACTAGTAATAAGGATAATAATAACAGTTATAATGATAATAATAATAGTAATAAGGGAAATAATAATAGTTATAAGGATAAAGACAAGAGTAATAGGGATAGTAATAATAGAATAAGGATAATAATAACAGTCATAGCGATAATAATAATAGTTAGTAAGGATAATAATAATAGTTATAGCGATAATAATAATTGTAATAAGGGAAATAATAATAATTATCAGGATAAAGACAAGAGTAATAGGGATAGTAATAATAGAATAAGGATAATAATAACAGTCATAGCGATAATAATAATAGTAATGAGGATAATAATAATAGTTATAAGGATAGAGACAAGAGTAATAGGGATAGTAATAATAGAATAAGTATAATAATAACAGTCATAGCGATAATAATAATAGTAATAAGGATAATAATAATAGTTTTAGTGCTAATAATAATAGTAATAAGCATAATAATAATAGTTATAAGGATAGAGACAAGAGTAATAGGGATAGTAATAATAGAATAAGGATAATAATAACAGTCATAGCGATAATAATAATAGTAATGAGGATAACAATAATAGTTATAGAGATAATAATACTAGTAATAAGGATAATAATAACAGTTATAATGATAATAATAATAGTAATAAGGGAAATAATAATAGTTATAAGGATAAAGACAAGAGTAATAGGGATAGTAATAATAGAATAAGTATAATAATAATAGTCATAGCGATAATAATAATAGTAATAAGGATAATTATAATAGTTTTAGTGCTAATAATAATAGTAATAAGCATAATAATAATAGTTATAAGGATAAAGACAAGAGTAATAGGGATAGTAATAATAGAATAAGGATAATAATAACAGTCATAGCGATAATAATAATAGTAGTAAGGATAATAATAATAGTTATAGCGATAATAATAATAGTTATAAGAATAGAGACAAGAGTAATAGGGAGAGTAATAGTAGAATAAGCATAATAATAACAGTCATAGCGATAATAATAATAGTAATAAGGATAATAATAATAGTTATAGTGCTAGTAATAATAGTAATAAGGATAATAATAATAGTTATAGCGATAATAATAATAGTAATAAGGATAATAATAATAGTTATAGTGCGAATAATAATAGTAATAAGGATAAACATAATAGTTATAGTGCTAATAATACTAGTAATAAGGATAATAATAATAGTTATAGCGATAATAATAATAGTAATAAGGGAAGTAATAATAGTTATAAGGATAAAGACAAAAGTAATAGGGATAGTAATAATACAATAAGCATAATAATAACAGTCATAGCGATAATAATAATAGTTATAGCGATAATAATAATAGTAATAAGGATAATAATAATAGTTATAAGGATAAAGACAAGAGTAATAGGGATAGTAATAATAGAATAAGGATAATAATAACAGTCATAGCGATAATAATAATAGTAATGAGGATAATAATAATAGTTATAGCGATAATAATAATACTGACAAGGATAATAATAATAGTTATAAGGATAGAGACAAGAGTAATAGTAATAGTAATAACAGAATAAGGATAATAATAACAGTCATAGCGATAATAATAATAGTAATGAGGATAACAATAATAGTTATAGAGATAATAATACTAGTAATAAGGATAATAATAACAGTTATAATGATAATAATAATAGTAATAAGGGAAATAATAATAGTTATAAGGATAAAGACAAGAGTAATAGGGATAGTAATAATAGAATAAGGATAATAATAACAGTCATAGCGATAATAATAATAGTAGTAAGGATAATAATAATAGTTATAGCGATAATAATAATAGTAATAAGGATAATAATAATAGTTATAAGGATAAAGACAAGAATAATAGGGATAGTAATAATAGAATAAGGATAATAATAACAGTCATAGCGATAATAATAATAGTAATGAGGATAATAATAATAGTTATAAGGATAGAGACAAGAGTAATAGGGATAGTAATAATAGAATAAGGATAATAATAACAGTCATAGCGATAATAATAATAGTAATGAGGATAACAATAATAGTTATAGAGATAATAATACTAGTAATAAGGATAATAATAACAGTTATAATGATAATAATAATAGTAATAAGGGAAATAATAATAGTTATAAGGATAAAGACAAGAGTAATAGGGATAGTAATAATAGAATAAGTATAATAATAACAGTCATAGCGATAATAATAATAGTTATAAGGATAAAGAGAAGAGTAATAGGGATAGTAATAATAGAATAAGGATAATAATAACAGTCATAGCGATAATAATAATAGTAGTAAGGATAATAATAATAGTAATAAGGATAATAATAATAGTTATGAGGATAATAATAATAGTTATAAGGATAAAGACAAGAGTAATAGGGATAGTAATATTAGAATAAGTATAATAATAACAGTCATAGCGATAATAATAATAATAGCTATAGTGCTAATAATAATAGTAATAAGGATAATAATAACAGTTATAGCAATAATAATAATAGTATTAAGGATAATAATAATAGTTATAGTGCGAGTAATAATAGTAATAAGGATAATAATAATAGTTATAGTGATAATAATAATTATCAGGATAAAGACAAGTGTAATAGGGATAGTAATAATAGAATAAGTATAATAATAACAGTCATAGCGATAATAATAATAGTAATAAGGATAATAATAATAGTTATAAGGATAAAGAGAAGAGTAATAGGGATAGTAATAATAGAATAAGGATAATAATAACAGTCATAGCGATATTAATAATAGTAATAAGGATAATAATAATAGTTATACTGATAATAATAATAGTTATAAGGATAAAGACAAGAGTAATAGGCATAGTAATAATGGAAGAAGTATAATACTAACAGTCATTGCGATAATAATAAAAGAAATACGGATAATAATAATAGTTATAGTGGTAATAATAATATTAATAAGCATAATAATAATAGTTATAAGGATAGAGACAAGAGT